>BGPR01041845.1:0-13482 GCA_013235015.1 Araneus ventricosus | reverse complement strand
CAAACGATAAAATTTCTGTAAACGCTCTACTGATAAGTTTAGAAAATGTTCAGAATTTAACACCATGGCAGATCCTCTAAGATCAATCGATTATTTGTCATACACCAGAGAGTAACTTATATTTTTCTGGTAGCTGTATTATTAAAATCTGTTTTCAACATTTCAATAATATCTTTTCGCTAATGCCAGTTTTCCAATATGGCAATGTTTTAGGCTAACATTCTTTCTATAAATTGTGTGACATAAAATTCATTACACACAGAATTCGACAGCTGATGCAATCAAGTCAGACATTAACCAAGCCTGAAACATTATCATGCTACGACTAGAAATTCGAAAATATTTTATTTATTTATTTTTTCTTTATTTTCCTCCCCTAAAATCATATTGTTCCGAAAGTCCACAAATTTCATGGGTATTTTTTTGTCCCATCAAAAGTCTATATTTTTTCCCATCCATTTAATTTTCAAAATAAAAACTCTTATAAAAATAACTATTTATTTTGAGTTACTTATTTTCTTTGTCCCATCTCAAAATAAATATAATTTCAAATTAAAATAAAACTAAGCTTTTTTCCGTTATTTTTCCTATTACTAATATTAAATGTTAACTTTATTAAGAATACTAATACATAATAATAATACTTTTATAAAATAATAACATTAGATAATAATATTAAATTATTAACTAAACATTTTTAAAATGGAACTAATGTTTTCGTTATTTTTCATGTAATCCAGAATGTCTCTGAATGTATTTATTTTCAAAGTAAAATATAAAAAAATAATGCACTTAAGTGTGAATTTTAACACATGGTGAATCATCCCAACTACTACATTTTCTTATAGTTTCCATGATTCCTCTAGAAGAATGCGAAAGAATTACAAGTTGTTCCACAGTTATCTGTAAGAGAAGTTTTATGGTCCACTTTTCCTCATTGTCCTTACTTTATTGACAGCGATAAATGGCACAAAAGTAATCTCGTCGAGGAATACTCAAACTGTTTTAGTCTTAGCAGATAAAAGAGAAGTTACTTTACTCAATAAAATGTCTACTGTTGATAACAGAAAAATTGAGAACAGCTTGAGGGATGAAAAAGTTTCGACACCCAGATCCTTTTTACTGAAAGATAAAGAATGTATTATGCTTAGTATATGAAGATTTGTCTGCGTCATATCATGCTCAGTAGCGATGAATTTTCTTCCATAAGATTATCTTCTCGTTTTCAGCAACAACCGTTCAGATACTGATTACCTACCAATAAATTTCGTGTCCAATATATTTTTTTTATCCACTATACATTCTATATGTATAGTATGCACAGTATTTTTTTATGTATGGTATTATTAAAAATCCTTTCTGTACTTGCATTCTAAGAAGTAAAAAAGGTATCTGTACTTTTTGAGAAGTGAATTATAATGCTAATAAACGAAACTTATCCTTGTTATATACATGAATGATTGATATTTGAAAGATTTTGAGGTAAATCTTATTTGTTTTACTACCTAATCGAACTTCAGATTTATATAACAAATCAACAAAACATTTTGATTTAAAATATTTTCGAACTAACCCAAAAATATTAAAAATTAATCACCAACTATACCGTTTTCTCTAAATTGACTCAATTACACAATTACAGTTTTCTAATTGATATAAAGCTAGATAAAAAATTTGCACAATAAATGCGCCAGATTTAAGTGAAATAAAAAGTGATAAATTTTTATGCAAATTAAATTAGCTGTGAGAGTTAAAATAAAATATGTTATTTAATAAATATCACTGATAGATATTTATAAGAAAGGCAGATAAAAATTTCTTTCTATTGTATAGATTCTTTTATTTGTTTTTGCATATATTCTCGTAAACTTAAGGTACTTTAAAAAAAGCACCTATTATAATACTTCGCTTTTAATTTTAATGTATTGAATTAAATATTACATTACAGCTATCTATTCACTAATCAACTTAACTATTAGTAGTTCTATAACTTTGCAACTGTTTTCTTTACGAAATTTAAATGTTTCTGAAATACAGTGTGAAAATTATTGAGCTATATGAAAAAAAACCTTGATAACTTTTGAACCGTTGGCGAGATTCAGTTAAAACTTGGCTGTTGAATGCAGGGCATATTGGGAGTGTTTGAGCATGCGCGCTCTTATTGTTTCTGTTCATTTTTCATTGAAAAGTCCATGTCATAAACTAAATCCGAATATCTGTAGTTCCTTTTAAAGTTTGAATAAAATTTTTGAACTCAGTAGTTTTTGAAAATTTTATTTTTTATTTCATATAGTTCAATAATTGTCACCCTGTACATTAATATAATGAAATGCATTATTTGTTTTTAAATTAAACGCAGACTTCAAATTAAATTATATTACTTAATGCTTTTTACCGAGAAATTTGCAATCCATGGGCAATATTATTAGGGTTGGTAGAGTATACTGCATGAAACACTTTTTTTCAATAGCTATACATGGTTTCAAGTGACTCATTGAAATCTAAATACAGGAAATAGACATGGAAATAAATATACGTTATTTCTTTACAAAACCGTTTAAAAGTGTTTCTTCCCATCAAAGGCTCGCAATGAAAACTGAAAATTTCTTTCGCCAACAGTTACAAATGCTTGATAGCCTCTGTGGCATATTTGTCCTTCCCT
This sequence comes from Araneus ventricosus, assembly GCA_013235015.1. Taxonomy (NCBI): domain Eukaryota; kingdom Metazoa; phylum Arthropoda; class Arachnida; order Araneae; family Araneidae; genus Araneus; species Araneus ventricosus. Next base: position 10,820 of record BGPR01041845.1, on the reverse strand, counting down.
TTCATAAGTTCCAGTTATGCCTCGCAAAGATTGAACAGCAAAAAACAGTCGATCGACGAATTCCGTCCATACATGTACGCTACGATCGACAATTCAAAGCATATTGTTACGAAAATGTAATACCGCTTTCCCACAATGTTTGCCTTATGGTTGGAAAGATACATTTACAAAGGTTCTTACTACCTATAGGGGATGGAGGCCAACAGCCTCCGACCTCGGCGACCATTTTGGGGACATGAAGAGAAATAAGGCGCTTTGGCGACAAAATGAAAGTCCTCAGAAACACTAGAATTTCCACGATATCTCTATTAGGGGCGGAGTTATTCAGAATTTACCAGATGATTCTATGTGACATCACATCCTGTCAGAAAAGGTATAAAAACCTGGAGTTACTGAGATGAGACAATCATTTTTGAGCGCTGCGGACTAAGAAAAATCTCTTTGGAGACTTGTTAGCTTTGCGAGTTGGTTAGCTGTTAGACGTTGAGCGCTATTATTCGTGCTATTGCTATTACCGTTAGTGATTGCTGTCTGCTTTTACTGCTAGTTTGTGCAAGTGCTGATTAATGTTATCTGAGCTTCGTGTTTTCCGGAATATTTGAGAATAAAGTGTCATTATTCGTTAACCTGATGGTTGGACTGTTTTCACCGTACACACACAGGACGGTTTATATAATAATATATTACTGTTTGTGGGATCTGACTTCAAACATTATTGTTGAAATTACACTAAAGCGAAGCTTGTGAATGAATTTCAGTTTCTGTTATGTCTATTCCTTGTGTTTTTGCCATAACGGCTGACTAGCGTCCACACTTTGTTATATAAAAATGAGCCATTATTGTAAACATTGCAGGAAAGAAATGCTCCCCAATGATATTGTCATGATACTTACTGCATGTGTAAATGTGATACTGTGTCTGTAACTGCTGTGATATATGTATTCCTGTTCAATAGCAGATATTCTTGTCATGCTGACGAGCACGAACTTTTTTAAAATCTATCTATACCAATTTTCTCCTTTTAGTATCTATAAAATATATCTTAATCTCTATAAAAATATGACTAATAACGTTATATTTTTGTATAACTGCTAATGAATTTAACTTGACAGTGTTCTGTAGAGAACTATAACATCTCAAGCAATAATAGATACTGTTAGTAAACAATTTCCATTTTTTATGTCGATTTCTTGTCTTTTTGCTCCAAGGTTCGCCTTTTGGCTAAGATTAAAATTTAACGTCCCCACTTTGCTATACAAAAATACTTATTGTGGTATTCGCTTTGCTACGACTTCTTAATTACAAAATAAATAAAAATATTAATAAAGGGAATTATAAATGTGGAAGAGTAAAAAATAATAGCAGACAACGACAAGAAGTAAGAATCTGGTGAATGACTTCATCAGAGTTCGGACATCCATGCAGATTCAAAAATGGAATAGGTTTTCTGTAGAGGAAAAATACTTTAAGGTCTGATATTTAATATACTCTTTTGGCCTGAACCTATTCGAGGATGTATTGGAAAGAAAAACATTTATCCACAAAGAAGAAATTAAAGACAGTCTTTTGAACAAAGTATGAAAAGAAGGGCTAAAAATCTTACCTCTCATAACATTTGTGGAACAAAGAAGGACGCCTTACCAAGCGTGTGTTATAATGTAAACATGGCAAATGGATGCGTGCACCATCTCCATCTAGTGAGGGAACACAAACTATAGATTTGAAATTTTTTTTTGTATATTTTTCATAAAGATTTTTAAGGTTTTTTTTATTTTATTTTTGATTTTTTATAAAATTTTTTTGACGTTTTTATGCATTTTTATGATTTTTATTTTAAATTTTTTAAATATTTTATTAATTTTTAATTTATTTTTGCCTTTTTAGATATTCAATACTTCTTAATTGCCTTATTTATTTCTTTGAAACCACGAAAACATGTGATTTTCATTTCGCATTGTACACAGGGTAGGCGTTATTTTTATTTCATTTTTTTCCAGGCTCATTTTTCAACATTTTTTCTAGTGTAATATCATTTTTATATCAAACATTTTACTATTTGAAAATCAGAACGATTGCCAGAGATACTGAAAAACCATTAATTCTCTAAACATAATTTTTTTCTGAAGTTTGAGTATATTCTATCAGGACCAAGTTTTCTGCAAAGAAAAAAAGAAAACACTCAGTTTATCGGAAGATTAGTTACCCAGTTACAAAAGAGTCAAAAATATTTTAGAAATGTTTCACTCTATATGCCCGGCAGTGGCTACTTGCCATTTCATTTCTGTCTCGAAAGTTCCATTAATCCATTATCAATTGTCCTTCCAGTATCCTCTTATCAGACGGTCTTCTATCAATATGTATTGTAACCTTGACTTTCCTTCCTTTTCATAGAAAGTGCAAAGCATTGAGACACACGCGGGGTGTCTCAGTGCCCTGGGCAACCGCTTGTATTGCTTTCAGTCCAGCTTCCTTTCAAGAGCATTTGTTAAACTTATTTTTTCGTCGCAGTTGAGAATCTTGCGAAAAGACTAGCAAACTGATTACAAAAGATAAATGAACTTTTACAAGATTTCTTCGACGTGGCTGAAACTTGATAAAGGAGTTCGGGCAAGTTAGTTTAGACCATAAATTCCCGATATTTAAGCATTTTGTTTTTCTTCGCCTTTCTATATACAGCTATATTTGCTAACCATTTCAAAGCTTTCTTATTCAGCTTTAAGCAGCCCTTCATGGTGTATTTTGTTTTTAACATTTAATACCAAAGTCGTTTTGTGTTATTTGGATGCTTTTATTTAATTTTAATCTTTATTAAAAGGAATCTTTAATTAGTTTGTGCAATTGTTTCATAATTAAAAATGCCTGAATGGAATATAAAATAATGGTTGAAATCTAGAAGTTGATGCACACTCTTAAAATGGCGCCGAGTCACCAAAGCTAATACAGGTAATACCTGCATACCGCTTTGGCGACTTGGCTCCAATGATATGCAGCGGTCAACGTCTTGCTTTGGCGATTTAGCACCGTTTTAAGAGTGTTTACCAACTTCTAGATTTCAACCAAAATAATTTTAAACATCTTCGCTGCATAACATGTGTTTGTATTTTGTGACGAACCAGTGTGATTATTCATTAAATTTTAGCCTAAATCAGTGAGCCCTATACTCTCAGACGTCTTTACATAATAACAGATCCTGAACAAATCTTCTTCACGTAAATTCCATTAAAATACTTTATTCCGAATTATAACGATTATGAGCCTTTGCTCACACGTCATTACCTGGTCAGATCATACAAGCTTCTGACAAAAAGTCAACTATTCTTTGGCGTCTACATTTGGCAACCCCGCCGAGGCGCCAAACGCAGTTGGCGCGTCAACAACATGCTTTCGACATTTGGTTAAGAAAGCATAAGCATAGCCCTCATATAATATTAAATTTAACGTTTTTGTTTTCTTATTCAACAGCAAAATGTAGCTTTAATTATTTTGATTTCAATAATTAGATGCTACGAATGTTTTACCTTTTCCATATCTACATGCCCCTCTTCTTCCTATGAAGTGACCTCACTTGATAAAAATCTGTTCCATAGATATCATTGAAATATTGGACGTCGTACATCGTACATTTCACATTTCATTTTCGTATTACATCGTTACTCGCTGAAAGGGTTACTAAAATTGTGATAGCAATAATATATAATTGTATAAAAGAATTGTAAATAGAAATAAAAATTTAAAATTAAAAATTATCTAAAAATTATTAAATTGATAAAGTTATAGAAAGAAAATATTATTAAATTACATAATGCAATAAATTGCTAGGTTACGGAATGAGATAAAATAGTAAATAAAACAAAAAGTTAATAATAAAATTTCGTTACATCTGTCGTTAAATGTGGCCATAGTACCTTAATTAAAAACGAAAAGGCAATTTTTGACGATCGTTTTCGATTTCGTACATCTATCGTTAAATGCGGCGATAGTACTTTAATTAAAAACAAAAAGGCAATTTTTAGCGATCGTTTTCAATTTTGTATATTTATCGTTAAATTTGCCCATAGTAACTTAATTAAAAACAAAAAGGTGATTTTTGCCGATCGTTGTCAATTTCGTACATCTATCGTTAAATGTGGCCATAGTACCTTAATTAAAAACAAAAAGGCAAATTTGACGATTGTTCTCAATGTCGTACACCTACCCTTAAATGTCGTCATAGTACCTTAATTAAAAACAAAAAGGTAATTTTAGACGATCGTCTTAAATTTCGTACTTCTATCGCTAAATTTGGCCATTGTACCTTAATTTAATTATCTGAATTTGTAGTGCTTCAATAACATTAAGGCATGAAATTTTCAAGCGAATATTAAATAAAAGCTTGAACTGAAACGAATAAAACGTGTGATTGTACAACCCTGTATATAGCAAGTTCCTCAAAGAACAAAATGATAATAGTTCTATCTGGAAATTTCCTTTCTGTTCTAGGGATGTTGTATATCAGCACTTCGTTGAGATGGAGTCGTGAATGAACGAACAACAAATATTCGCTGTGAAGGCATTTTACAGAAATAATAGTTAAGTGGATGCGCATCATACATTTCGAAATCAGTTTAATTTCGCACATTAGAATTCAATTCCTTCTCTTAAGACAATTAATATGTTTGCAAGTAATTTGGAGAAAATAGGTAATATTGAAAAGAGGAGATGTAGGCGCCTAATATGCGTCTTAAATGTTTCAATCTTTATCAGATTTCCGATTTATCGAAAACTTTTAGTCGTTATATGCTATAAATTATTTAAATGCTATTTTGAATTCTTCTTCATAATTTGCAACATTGGGATTTGATTTTATATTTGTTTAATGTTATGTCAATAAAGTTGTATCTCCGTGGGCGTTATTTTAATTAGTCCTTTTCTCTGTTACAACCCAAATTGTTACTTTGAAATCAACATCACAAATTATTTTCTTCGAAAGTTAGAAAGAAAGAAAAAATCAACACCAAAAAACGGGAAACATTTAATCCGTCAAAATGATCATTTTCTTCCTTCTTCAAAAGAACACTTAGTTTATTGCTTTGAAAGCTCACGTAATTCGAAGTTAGAAAAGTAAGCAACCGTCACAGTTTCATTCACCTTCTTCCTCCCAAGCTGCTTTATTCCTTAATCCCCATATTATTTCTTCAAACTTTTGTTAGTGAATCCGTTAAAAAGTTTCTAAAGAAAAAGAGTATCGGAAAACACTTGCAAGAAGTTGAAAAAGTCGAAACTTCAGTTTACTCAAGCAGCATCGCAATTCAAAATATTCTGTAAAACATTGTTGAAGATGACAAAATGTTATGCTTACTTCGGTTTTAAAAAGATTACATCATTCCATAATTTAATGTCAAACATCTGTAGTTGCTCTTTTTTTTTAAATTCTAAAATCTGAATATTAAAAAAATATTCTCTAAACTATCTTGAGAAGGTTACAATAAAATGCATACTATTGCTCTACAAATTTGTCCTCCATTTTGGGTCTACGTTTAACAACTGCTGTTTAAACATTTCTTTAAAAATATCTGCATGTAATTTAATAAACACGATATCTTTCTAATTGGAATTTGTCCATTTTGTGAATGCTGCAGAATATCAAACCTCCAGAGGAGATTGAAAAAGCTTCTTGAAATTTCTTTATTCATTTAACACGATAATGCAAGACTTTCTGTATGAAAATAATTTTATTACTTCCAAATAACTGCGTTAAGTGTATGAAAAAGATAATATAAAAATTTGTCTTTTCTAAATACTTTACAAAATCATGGAATGTAGTCTATTGTATAATAGTTAATTTTACTTTAAGTTATGCATATTACATTCCTCAAATAATAGTAAACAAAACAAAAAGTTAAAAAGGAAAGATTATACATAAGAAACAATGACGATAACAATACACTTTTTTGCGCGCTTAACGCAGCAGCATCAAATGATTGCATCAATAAAAATTATAACAATTAATATTTAAAAGAAATAAAATAGAATTTAGAAAGTAAAAAATATTCAAAATGGAAGGAATGAATGAGAACCCGAATGACGAACTTTTTCGAAGACCACTCGCCATAGGAGTTCTAAAATGGACAAAATTTTCTGTCAAGGGTAAGATTATAAATCGAAAGTATACTCTTTTCTTACTTTCTAAACTCTATTTTATTTGTTTTAAATATTAATTGTTGTAATTTTTGTTGATGCAATCATTTGATGCTGTTACGTTAAGCGCGCAAAAAGTGTATTGTTATTGTCATTGTTTAAATCTTCTGTTTCTTATGTATGATTTTTCCTTTTTAACTTTTTATTTTTTTACTATTATTTGTATCTGTATTATATTAGAATTATCTGCATATGCGCCATACGATATAATACAAAGAGTTTTAAACAATATTTAACTAATTAATTTATATTTAATATCTTTGTTAAATTTTGTTAATTATAACTGTTACATTCCTCAACCTACATATATAGCTCTACCATCGCATTTTGAACTGGCGATCCTGTTAAATCAGGAATTCATAGATTTTAAAATTTGAGAAGTTCACACTTCCATGTGTAATGATGTTCTGAAAATTTCTGCTTATTCATGATGTATACGTTGAGTTTGGAGAACTTCGCATTTTCTTCTATGTAAAGGAGTTGTCTTTCATTTTTAAAATGTATCCAACCCTCCGAAAATGAGATTTTTTCTGTTGTTGCTGAAGGCGTGGGAGTTGAATGCAAGTCCAATTCATAAACTCTTCTTTATTAAAAGCGTGAACGAGATGCACCACTCAAGCGTTCACACAGACAGGTACAAGTGAACTGTAACTGATAAAGTATCGCAGAGGAGGAGGGCTAAATACAAGAGAGCGAAACGACAGCGGCAATCAGCAATGCTGAATCTGCATAAACTGCTATCTTTCGCCAACGCTTGCATCCAACAGTTGCTCGTTCGAAAAGTAGGCGCAGATAGATGTAAGGATATTCCCAGTACAATGTTGTTATACATGTCTTAAATTCGAAATCCTTTTGATTATATTAAACTATATACGTGTTAGCCACATACGTGTTATATTCGTACAAATTGTTTAAACGAAGCATATAATGACTGAGCCATAAATAAAATTAAAAAATAGTTTTGTATGAATATTAATAGCTTAACAAATTTCTGCTAAATTGGGAAAAATGTTTGAAACATAGAAAGTTCTCTGGCGATCATTATTCAGTCTCTGACCGTTATTGAAAAATATCTAGTCTAAAGAAAGACGATGAAAAACGATACCCACTCAAGATCTTTTAATATGTATATTTGGTGAGTGGTTTAGAGATGGATGATTCACATTGCCTTTGTTTGCTATGATAGATTATTAACCTATGAGAATCTCAGCTTCAGTGCTAACTTGTTTCCTTATAGCTTACTTTTGGAAGGAATAAGAGAAGTTTGGCCTTCGATGAATGTAACTAATATGTCAAATACTTAGCCAAAATATGAAAACAAAATTTACACTTCTGACCAACATCTAATAGGAAACTACTGTAACTGGTTACTAAGATTAGATTAGAATTCTTAAATCGTTATTCCTTAAGGCGACATACGACTCTTAAACCTAGTCAAAATAGGGGGAAAACTGTCAAATTCTATACATTGCATCTTTGAAACGATGCATTTCATAAACTCACTTTTTTTCTAGAAAAATATCTATTCTTTCTGATATAGTGCACAGATTTTCAAACCTTAATATTTGCACGTATTTATTTGAGAGAATAATAAATATGGACATAATTGTTTGAGAAAGAATGAGATAGTCACCTTGCGCGCATGATTATGGATAAAATAATAGTCTAAACAAGATATTTTGGGTATTTCTCTAATCCAAACAAGAAATTATATTTATCATTATATATATTATATTGGTAATAAATTGAACCACAATTTACTTACAAATAAATTTAATTTCTCTGTTATATACCAATCTGAAATAAAGTGTTAAAAATAGTTAAAACTTCAACGTTTCTATCGCTCCCCGCCTACAAAACATCTTTGGATAGAAAATGTACAAAAATTTTGGTTCAATTTGTAGAACATAGCGTAATACATATTCAGTAAAACTTTTATGTTAAAATATTCAATAATTCACGAGATATTGTGCTCGCAATACAAAAAAAACACATTTTGAGATACAGCACTTTATATATAAAGATAAGGCACTTTTCAAAGTTTACATTGAACAACTGATAAATTTTCCTTCATAACTTTCATAATTATGGGAATTTCTTTTAACGCTGATTGTTTTAAATTGTTCAGAAATAACTGGTGAATAATATTTTATTTTCAAAAAATTGAAAATTTTCGAATTTAACAGTCGTATATCCGCTTAAGAGCCTAAAACATTGCGCAACATATATTCAACAAGAAACGTTTTTTTTTAAATATACGCAATTCAAAAGAATAGCTTATGTAACGAGATTAAATAATCTACGTAATAAATATCACATTCCGGAATGTGTTTTGCAATTCTTCAAGCATATCCATTTATTCACGCACTTCGCTTCTTAAAATCCAATTTTAATGCAGGGTGTTTTGAATTAGTAATGAGGACCAAGATAAGATTTTCAATAGACTATGAAACGAGATATTTCTTAAAATGTGTCTGGACATTTATTTCGGCGAGTAAAAGAGTTTAGAAACGAAACACTCACTAGTTCTCATTAAATATTCATACACTCTGGATCAAAACGTTTTCTTGAAGATAGAGCTATTGGGAAAGTATTTTCATGATTTCAGTTTTAAATTCGTATTAAAACTGAATTCGAAATTATTCATATTTTAGCTTCCTGTATTATTGGACTATTCACACATTTACTTTATTTAAACTGAAAATTAAAGATATTTAAGCATTTCCAGATATTATTTAAGTAGTTTTCTAGGTCAAGGGTTCCCAACATTTATTCCCACGAGTACCTCTTGATTAATCGTTATATTTTCACGTACACTCTTCTGTTATATTCTCCCTCCAACCAACTATCCGTCTATGCAAAGAAGTTTTTATCACGACATATGTTTATATATATATATTGTAACAAAATTGTCTTGAGGGTGTACGTGAATGCAATCCAATAAGCAGGATTTAAAAAATAAAGCTCTTCATTTTACAAGTATTCTAGGAAAAGAAGCGTAGCACATGTATTAAAACAGAACTTTTAAAAATTCACAGCAGAGATTCCCAATAAATCTCAACACAGCGCTCAAAGGTTTCTTATCAACTCATCAGCTTGCTTGCTGATCATCTAAGTAATTCTTCTTGACTTGAGATCTTGCTTTTATACTTTTTCAACAGGAAGTAACTTCATTACGTAGGAAGTGACGTAATCTGCAGAAAGTTCATGAAGTCAGTAGAAGTAGGTTGAAAGTTCAAGGTCCTTCTACAAAATTCCTTTTGTCACCAAAGTCGCCAAAGTTATCGCCAAGTTGCTAAGTTTGTCGCCAAGAGTCAAATGACGCGAATTAATAACATTTGCTGGAATTATTTTTTATTTTGCATTTTTACAATAATATTAGTTCAATGCCAGAACAAATAAAATCAGTTCTGTAAGAATTTCGCATTAGCTTTTTAGAATTGCTAACAACTGCACTCTATAATAATGAACTTTTCAAGTTGTTTAATTATTAAATATCAAGTATTAACTTCGGGAAACAAAATTCTGTAATTTTTTAAATTCCTTATGTTTCCTTCTTCCGCCTTTGAGTTCGCGTACCCCCTTGGGAACCACTGATCTAGGTTATTAAAGCAAGCGTAATGTCTGAATATTTACATGAAACTTTACTACAGAAGAAAGCACACTGTGTCTTTATTCACTCTGTAGTAACTCTCTTGAGATTAATTCAGCCCTATTAGCAGAAGACGCCCAATAATGTTGTAACAATATCTTCACGATATTATGCGGCATTCAGATTATCGAACAATTAAATGAAGATATCGTACAATATCATGCGCTAATAAGGAGTAACTATTCGGTTGATTTAGTAAAGACACTTTTTTTTTATTCTCTTGAGAAAAATCTCCTTATGCACCAACGAGTACAACAGAAGGCTTACATAAATAAGTAAAATACTCAATAAATGGTTCAAAAATGTTTCAAAGAAAATTATACAAATGCAAATTCCAAAAATAATAGGGAGAAAAATACGAAACAAATGTACAGCAATTGGTCACATCCATACGAACACATGAAGGGAATTAAGCAATGAAATGAATTAACAAGGGGAATAGATACAGAAACATATTCAATTTTTTAAAAATTTTATTAATGTAAAATAATTGGTCACATTTACAGAAAAAATGGATAATAACGAGAAATAGAGTAAAAGCTGTACAAAGTGAATAGAAATGAAAAATAAGCATTCAAAAAACAAATAAAAGCACACAAATACTGAAAATATCACATAACACCTAAATCACACAAATTACTCACAAGTTACAGAGCGAAAGGGTATGATCCAAAATATTGTAAGGTATCTTTGCTACGTTGATCGATATTTCGAATACCGCACAATATCATGAAAACATTATTTAGCTACTTGAGATATTTAGGTCAGATGTCTTATCCAATTAAAGTTTGAATGTGCAGAAAAAGTGCATTAAAGTGACATCTTCTTACTTATGAATGTGCAGAATTCTAACGCACTGCCGAGAATAATTAAAGAGTTATTTCAAAATAAATGAGAAAGCGATAAATAAAGGAAGCATTTAATTATTTTTACTAAAAAAATAGCAGAAACACAAACTTCAGAACAAAGAAGGTAGCTCGATTAAGAAAAT
>BGPR01041844.1:0-10046 GCA_013235015.1 Araneus ventricosus | reverse complement strand
GACCAAAATCCTGGATTCACTACTGGTCTTGACAAATTAATGTTTAAAGTTTTAAACAAAAAATTTCCATTCTTCTGCAACTAAAACTGACTGAGATATGACACTTTGAATATCACTATTTTAGACCATTTCAATGGCTACCTCAAAAAAGACCCAACTATCAATGGGCGGCACTTGCTCATAGTGGCCAATAATTGGTTTAAAATAGTGAAATTCAATGCTAAGTCAGATTTAGTATTATCTAGTTCCTTTGAATGGATCTAGTTCCCTGAAGATATGCTCTACAATTTGAATGGCAGAGTTCCTGGCAAGTTGCAATTTCAGTAAAGTCTTCAGGGCCACAATTCATGTTGATTTTTCCAAAGCTCACACTGGAAGTATATGCCTAGCTCACTAGTTTAGAAATTAGCTATTAGGCCACAATTGGAGAGAACATCTTGTATAGTTCTTTCAAGAAGATACTCTGCAAAATGCAGAACATTTCAAACGTGATATTTCTGAATAGCATGAGCAAGTATGTTTCATCAAATCATGTTTTGCAGTAAATGATCTGTTAAATATTTCACAGTAGGCTTCCCTTTAGTATGCATAAGTAAATGTAATTTTAAACTCCCTTTATTACAAAATTATTTGCGATAGACATAGCAAGCATGGGGCTTTTCTTTTGTATCAATATAAATAGATGTTTCTTTAAAGTCAACTTTTGAGCAAATCCTTTGTTGCATGTCTCAATTATTGTACGAGTAAAAACATAAATGTTTCTTTAACCTTTAAAGGCCCAGTGTTGCCTTTACGCAAAATACCCAATTTTGGCCTCTAAAATTCTTGAGAATAAGACTGAAGCTCTAATACCTGTTGTGGACAATAGGATACATACTGAAATTTTTATTAATTCAATTTACAACATATAGATGCCAGCCTGAGTGCTGATAAAAAAATAATTGATGTTTTTCACTTGAGGCGGCATCTTTTTAGCTTTGTTTGTACACTTGAGAAAATCATATTTTATTTTACAATGTTGAAGGAAATTCTGTATCTGTATAATAAATTATAATAAATAATAATTTTATAATATATAATAATTTATAATATATAGTAAATAATAATTTATTATAATTCATATGTGTTTGGCATTATAGAATTTTATTAAGGAAATTTATTTCCAAAATATAAAGCCCAGTGTTGTCAGTTGGTAACAAACTGCTTTTTAGCCATAAACCATACTTAAAACAAAATAGGATTTTTTAAAGTATTTTTCCCATGTTTTGTTAAAGAAATGAAAGTCAGAAAACATTTTTAAATCAATTCTTAAAAAATTGGGCTTTTAAGGGTTAAATCATGTTTTGCAGACAATGCTCTGTTGTATATTTCACAGACATGAAGTTTTTCTTTAATATGAGTAAATAAAGAATAATTTAAATAAGATTTGTAGAGAAATGGTTTGGAACAGACATCATAAGCATGAAGTTTGTATGAGTATGTAAATGTTTACTTATGAGCAAATGCTGTGTGACATTTCATAGACATGAAATTTTTGCTTTTGTATGAGTAAGTAAATGTTTCCTTAAAGTATCCTTTTGACAGTATCTTTTGTTGCATATTTCACAAACATAAGGTTTCTCTTTCATATGAGTAAATAAATGACGGTTTAGACGACTATTTCGAGAAAATCCTACAAAACATATTTCACAAACATATGGTTTCTCATTTGTATGAGTAAGTAAATGTCTCTTCAAATTACCAAACTGAGAAAATCCTTTGTTACATATCTCACACACATGAGGTTTCTCTCCTGTATGAGTAAATGCATGCTTCTTTAAACTCTTCACACAAACAAATACTTTGTTGCATATTTCACATACATGAGGATTCTCTCCTGCATGAGTAAGTAAATGCATCTTTAAACTCTTCACACAAGCATATGCTCTGTTGCATATTTCACACCCATGAGGCTTCTCTTTTGAATGAGTACCCATATGTTCCCTTAAAGTACCTTGTGCAGCAAATCCTCTGTTACATACTTCACAAACATGAGGTTTTTCTTTTGTATGAGTACGCAAGTGCTTTATTAAACTGCCTTTTTTAACAAATGTTCTTTGACATATATCACAAACTTCAGGTTTTTCTTTTGCATGAGAATGTATCTCAAAATCATACTTATCAGCAAATGTCTTGTTACATACTTTACAAAGATAAGGCCTCTCTTTTGTATGAATAAAGAAATGTGTTTTCAAATTGCATTTATGATAAAATCCTCTATTACATATTTCACACACATAAGGTTTCTCTTTGGTATGTGTAATTAAATGTTGTCTTAAAGACGATTTTCGAGCGTAAGTTTTGGAACATACTTTACAAGAATAAGGTTTTTCTTTTGTATGAGTAGCCAAATGTGTATTTAAAAGATGTTTGTCAGCAAATGGCCTGCTGCATATTTCACAAAGATAAGGGTTGTCCTTTATATGAATAAAATAATGTTTTTTTAAATAACTTTTATGAGAAAATCCTACGTTACATATTTCACAAACATAAGGCATCTTGTCTGTATGAGTATATAAATGCATCTTTAAACTACTTTTGAGAGTAAATGCTTTGCTACAGATGTCACAAACATGAGGTTTCTTTTGAGTATGTGTCAGTAGATGACTATTTAAATCACTCTGGTTAGGAAACACACTGCTACAGATCACACAAGCATAAAGTCTTTCTTCGGTATGAGTGAGCAAATATTTTGTTTCAGACATTGCAAGAAAAAAACTTTTTCTTGTATGAGTAAGCAAATGTCTGCTTAAACAAGGTTGCTAAGAAAATTCTTCACCACTCAAATGAGGTTTCTCTCTCCAAAGAGTATAAAGTACAATCTTAAGATATTTTTCATATAAATGCTATATTACAACGAAATACTGATATGATTCTTGTTTTTCATGAGTAAATAAATGGCACAGTAAAAAAATTAAAACATAGGTCTGGCCAAACATATTTCATTATTTTTTTTTTTCGAACCCTTGGAGACAAATACGGAGTACGAACTAATTTCGGGAAGAGATATTTCCTTCAAATTAGTATTATGTTCTGTTTCTGAACAACTTTTCTTTATGAATTAGAATACTTCTCAATCAACAAGTTTATAGAAATAGTTGAAGTTGAGCAAAAACTTTGTGGCTAGAACCAGCCGGAAATATTGAATTAAAGGGTTATGGGATTTGAAGCAACAACGGCTGTTATCCCCTAATTCCGAATTAGATACAGTATAGTTCTTTCCAAAAAGACGATTCCATAATGATGATTTATCATTCCATAAAAAGTATCGCATCAATCTTTCCAAGTTGGAAATCTTGACTTGAATTTGTGTTACGGGATTTGAAGCAACAAAGGCTATTATCCCCTACTTCCAATTAGATGCTGTGCTAATTCGGAAATCTTGAATGACAGGAGTTATGGGATTTGAAGCAACAAAGGCTGTAATCCCCTTCGGAAATCTTTTTGGTCAGAGCAATTTATTCCTGTTTACAAACAAGATGAAGTGAAGTTGAAGTGTATCTTTCGTGACTTTCGCTGCTTGATAGTTAAGGCTTTACCAGTACTGCTCCAGATTCCAGAGGCTTCTCTGTGAGGCATACCTACATAAAATAGTGCCAACGGCAAATACTGATTTTTTCTCCAGAAACTTACGGGTCTATTCTGGTACCCCCGGTTGGGTTGGGGAGACGTCTTTTCGCACGTTAACAGCAGGAAGAGTGATGTTCTTTCAATCAAACATATGAAATCAATGGTTAATTTCTAAACCGTTAGAGATAGGCATATACTTCCAACTGAAAAAAATGCTGAAAATGATCTAAACAATTATATTTAATGTGTTTGAGTCAATAAATGCACTGCTGAAAAAAAAATAGGAAGACTATATTTTTAAACAGTCCTCCAGTCCTAGTGGAGATGTTTAGTAAAATATTTTTGGTACCCTAACATTTTTAAGGAAAAAAGTTCCACTCTTCTGCTACTAAAACTAACCAAGTTATGAAACTTTGAATATCACTGTAATAGACCATTTCAATAGCCGCCTAGTGGAAGATCCTCCTATCAATCAATAGCTTGTTCGACTTCGAAGCGGCCGCTGATTGATTTAAAATTATAAAATTCAAAGCGAATAATAGCTAATGGGAGCGCGGTTAGGGAGTGTTAGCGCCCTTGACACTTCCTTTCCCAATCGAAGGAGGTTATATTTAGCAACAAAAAATATTTAATTTTAATGCATGTGTGTGTAATTAAATTTTATGCATAATTTAATCTGGTAAATAAATCTTACAGTATTTACAGTTTTCGGAGGATTGTGCTTGTTAATTTCTCAATTATTTAATTTTATACATTCTCCGAATTTCCACATAGCCAAACTGGCCCTATACCCGTTTAATGCGGATAACGGGAGTTTACTGTGACCAACGATGGTCACGGCTCTACTGATGATTTACATATTACAATTTACCAGCCATCGGGGACCAGTTGATTAATTTAGTAATATTAACTAACTTTAATGTAATTATTCAATTTATTTAATTTTTCATAAACTGAAACTATTAATTGCTTCAAAAGACCAAGAAATAAATTGGAAAATACGAATCAGAACATGTTTTGATGTGAAACATGTTTGGAGAGAAAATGTAATTGCATTTTAACTTAATTTTTATGCATGAACTGAATGAAAATTAAAATACTACTGTTGTTACTGAAAATGTTACATTCAACTGTTTAAAAGTTTTTTGAAGGACGAATCTCTAAAATATTAGATATTACGAAGATTATTTTTTTATTTTGATTATTTATTCTAATTTAAATTACAATGATTCCTCTTTATTTAGTTAATTATTTAAGCACACATAACACAAATGAAGACTGGTGAATCTTGTAATGAATTGCAACGGATTTTTTGGAGGCGACGCCATTGCCATCTGTAAGAAATATGTCGCCGCTTAAGCAACACCACCTATCTCAATTTTTTGAAATTTCAAAGACGAAGAACATATCGCAATTTACCGACAAAAGGCGAAAAATAAGAATTAATTACATTAGTCATTTTTTATGTATATAATGACTGAGATAGTGCCACTGCTTTCCTTAGTTTTAAAATTATTTTCGTGATTTCGCCCCCCCCTTTAGCTACGCCACTGAGTGTGGGTCATTTAAAAAGCCTTCGTGGGTCATAGCTGCGCCACCACTGAGATAGGTGGTTGTTAAGCAACGATGTATTATCAAAACCATTGTATGGCTGCACACTAGGATATAAGGGGTCTATTCTGGTACCCCTGGTTGGGAGTTGGGTTGGGTTCTGTTGTTAAAGTGCGGAACCCAACCCAACCGGGGGTACCAGAATAGACCCCTAAATGTAACAAATTGTCTGGACGAGAGCTATAAATGGTAGGTTGGTTTGAAAGGAGCCATATAATGCCTCCCTCAACCTCCGATTTAACACTGCTTGGTTTTTTTCTTACGAGGCCAGCTTCGAACACTCATTTCTACTGCTCGCTCATTAAATGCAGTTGGCCTGAAACAAAAGATAATCGTCCCTAGCAACAATATCAGTGGCAAAATCTCCAAAATATCTGCAGACACTTCAGAATAGCTCAGTCATGAACTGGAATTTAGGGAAAACATCTTGAGAATGTTTTGTGAATTTAATCCTGTGAATCGTATTTCGAGATTCTAAACTACATTTGTCAATTTACATGAACACTGCTCGTATATGCTTTATTGAGCAGTATTTGAGACACAATTTTTTCCTACTTGTTAACACACTTTTGTTTGTATATGACCACTATTAAATTGCAAGAAAACATAAGTTTCTATATAAGTCATCTTCCTTTTGCCTTCATAACAATTCAGTCAATTTTAAAGATACAAGTATGCAGCTTTTTGTAATGGTCTAGTTGCAATAAAAGGAAAAAATAATTCTAATTGACCAATTTTATCTTGGAGGGGGGTGGGATAGTATAAAAATGTTAGAAAATGTAGCATTTTGAAATCAAATAGCAGGATTAGTTCACTGATGTAATCTGATTTCTTACCACATTTTGGACACTTTTGCAATTTACAGTGCCTACTTATCGCCCAAAGGTAAAAATTTAAAGTATGTTTCAACCTTTTTGGAATACACTGTACATTTTTTATAGATCATAGAATGTTAGTAGGAATAGAAGTTTTAATGTTTTTTTCTTGTGTTGACAGCTGTTATAAACCTCCAAAAAAATGCACATCCACAGAAAAATCTGACAAGTATAGTTCTAGTAAATCTACATTTTCATTAAGAAGAAGTAAAAACTGTTATTAATTTATAACAATAACTGGCGCAATTGGTAAGAATTTTCTTCTACCAAACAGAGTTAGGAATGAAAGAAAGTCCATTTGAAATATGAAAAAATACAGTGGAGTCTCCCTATAACGAAATAGCTTGGTTCCAATAGAAAAATTCGTTATAGAGAAAATTTTGTTATACGGAGATTAGAGATTTTTGCAGTTATTTAAGTAAATGTTCCAAACTCTTCAATAGGTGCAATAAGTTCAAATGTATTGAATTATGATTTTCAATTAAAAATGAAGTATTATATACTATAAATTTGTTAAAATTATACTAATTTTTATTGTATAAATAAAATGCTCAAAAGTGAAGACAATTCACCAATTTAGAGAATAATATGTACTAGTATGTACTTACGTTTATTTTACTTGAAAAATTCCATTATTTTACATTGCTTTGCATTTCGTGATGAAAAATTTTCACATTTTAAGAGTGAGTGGTTCCAGAAACAGGCACGTGTGAGCGAATTGGTTGCACAGAAACTATCAACTTTCTTCAAAAATGACAAAAATCGAAAAGATAAACCTCTGAAAAAATTCGTTATAGGGAGACAACCACTGCATTATATGGAGAATATTTTGAATGTTATTTAACATTCCGATTAAAAATTTCGCTGTAAGGAGAAATTCGCTGTAGAGATACTTCGTTGTAGGGAGACTCTACTGTATATACATATTTTGCAGGACTCTCTTTGTTGTAAAAAAAAAAAAAAACTTAATGCTTGCTAAATTGTTTATCCTCAACTTTGGCTATCTGGACTTTTTTGTTCATCTCACCCATGAATATTTCAAACCAAAAAAGATCAACACCAATTTTAATAAATAACTCCCAATTTAATTCTGGTTAGTTATGAATTTGAAATACAGGTGGTGCACATGTTTCAGAGAACTTAAAAGAAAGAAAAGAAACGTTTTTAACTTGAATTTTATTAATACCCAAATAGTAAAAGATATGGCACAATATTATACAAAATAGAATATCTTGTGCTATTAGATTGCTGAATACCTCATTTAATAAATAAACAAAATAAATACATACACTTTAGTTTAAAAATGCTTTAATAAATCAAAGTGACATTCAAACAGCAAAAGATGCAACAAAATTTTACCAAGATATAAAACAAAAAGAGTTGAAGTACATATACCAGATAGGTAAAACAGGATGCAAGTAAAAGAGTTCACTGTAACATAAATTAAGTACCAAGGGTCTTCATGAAAACGAGAAATTATCGCAAAAAGATACTATTGCACTTCAACATCAGTCAGAAAATTTCAACAAATGCAGTCACATTTCTCACCTTCAGACTGAAAAACAGATATCAGGGCAATCGCAAGTACTTTTTGGATTATAAGTAAAAATAAGACCTTTAAAAACATCTGCAGCACAAATAACATTGAGAATTGGAGAAAATTCAAATTTCTTGGCCTAAACATCAGAGCAAGATCATATTTTTAGGCTGGTTTAGTTCAGTTATATTAATGTCCTATTTTGAAGCATTACAAGCGATATTTTGGAATGGAACTCCCAAATTTGAACTACAGTTAGTTGATGAGGAAAACACCTGAGCTGGCAGCCAACTCCAAACTCCTGCACCACACTAGCGAGAGGGCATTTGACCCACTACATATGATTTAGCACAAAATAGGCCCAATATATGACAGATCTTCAGTGGATTCAGGTTTCAAACCCGAAAACTACCAATCCCGAAGTTCAGACCTTACCACTAGGCCACCAAGCCCCCTCCCTTTTTTTTACTTGATTCATCTGGTTCGACTGCCATTTCCATCAGCAAATGCATTCTATGTAAAATTATTTTTACATCATGCAATGTAGAGAAAGTTTTTTTTGGGCACAAGGTCGACCGCTCACAGAACTACTAGTTAGAAATAAAACTGAAAAATCTAATAATTTTTTTTACTTAGTCCCACACAGTGGCGAATCTAGGATTCGGGTCGGGGGGGGGGAGGGGGCTGAGGTCATAAAAACTTTGTATCGTCGTGATGAATGTCAAACCTCAAGGCTAAAGTAAACCAAAACTCTTTAACTTAGAGACTTTTCTCACCTGACAATAAGAATCATAAAGAACAATACAATACTTTCGATAACTTTATACAAATTACAATGAAATAACTAGCCAAAAAATGTCTTAGACTGCGTCAAAGCTACAAGTACAAGTGGAATGACTACAAAAGTAGGAAAATTTTCGAGCCTTCAAGCCAGAAAGTAATGTTGAAACGTTTTTATTATTTTTTTAAAAGAGGGAAAT
Organism: Araneus ventricosus; assembly: GCA_013235015.1. Lineage (NCBI taxonomy): Eukaryota > Metazoa > Arthropoda > Arachnida > Araneae > Araneidae > Araneus > Araneus ventricosus. The sequence continues at coordinate 1,434 of BGPR01041844.1, read as the reverse complement.
TAAGAAAAAATAGTTGTAATGATGTTAAATAAAATCAAGAATTCTGGCTTGGCTCTGGGGGGGGGGCTGTGAATAGCTATATGGGTCTCACTAGGTCACACAAGCGCTATTTTAATATTCAAATTCATTATTCAAAATCTTCCTTTTTCTTTCATTTTGAACCACGGTCAGATGACAAGAATGACACCTAAGCTGGCACCCCCTCTTCCAAGCTTCTGCACCACACTAGCAAGAGGCTTTTGACCCACTACATATGGTTTAGAATACAATAGGCCCCACACACGAGAGATCTTCAGTGGGATTGGGTTTCGAACCTGGAACCCTCCAGCCCTGAAGTCGGGACCTCACTACTAGGCCACCATGGCCCTCTCTCCATCTTTTAGGGTGGATTCATCAGGATTGATTGCCATTTCCATCAGCCAGTGCATTCTACACAAGATTATTTTTACATCATGCAATGTACAGAAAGATTTTTTTTCTTTTTGGACACAAGGTCTACTGATCCCAGAACTACTAGTTAGTAATAAAACTGAAAAATCTATTTTTTTTTACTTAGTCACACAAGAGCTATTCAAATATTCGAATTGATGAATCAAAATCTTTCTTTTGTTGTATGTGGTTGCACAAAGGAAAATGTTTGTTACAAAACTTTGTTCAAAACTAAATTCAAGAAATTTATTTAAATTAAAGAAAAATTGCACTGAAATAAAATTGATATCACTGAAAAACCAATTTTTTAAATATTAAAGTAGCGTAAAGATGATTTTTGTGCGATAATATGCTGCAAAGTTTTTGTGAAAAAATGTTAACATTTTGATAAATTTTTAACTAATTAAAAATCTAACTAAAACTTTGAAAACCCCTTTCTGGGTGAGCACCTACTACCCAAGAAGTAACTACGTGTCATATTTGGTAGCTCTAGAGAGCCATGTAGAGTGTTTTGAACAGTTTTTTTACAACATGCAATTTACAGATAGTATGTCAGTCATAAACATTATGATGTTAAAATTATTTTTTTGTAATTTTAATAAAATAAAAACATATTAATATCAAATTCAGTCACACAATCAATTCATTTCCAAAGACTTCTCTTTATGAAAAAGAGAATGTAATAGGTGTGCAGCCTGTTAATAAAAATCAAAAATTCATTAATAAAAAAATCAAGTAATTTAAACAAATTTAATTAATATAAAATTAATGAGCTGTGATATAAAACTTTTAATTGCATATTACAGTAGAATTTTAATTACACTACTGTACTAAGAAAAACTATGCCTAAAATCCAGATATATAGGCAAGAAATAAAAACAAGAAGAAAAAAAAAGAGATAAAATAATGCGGAGCAAAAGAGACAAATTGAACAAAATCATACTTAAATCAAACTCGTGTTTGAATAAAAATTCATAGGCGAACTTTAAAAGCTCTTTAATATGA
>BGPR01041843.1:0-13482 GCA_013235015.1 Araneus ventricosus | reverse complement strand
ATTTTCTTAATCGAGCTACCTTCTTTGTTCTGAAGTTTGTGTTTCTGCTATTTTTTTAGTAAAAATAATTAAATGCTTCCTTTATTTATCGCTTTCTCATTTATTTTGAAATAACTCTTTAATTATTCTCGGCAGTGCGTTAGAATTCTGCACATTCATAAGTAAGAAGATGTCACTTTAATGCACTTTTTCTGCACATTCAAACTTTAATTGGATAAGACATCTGACCTAAATATCTCAAGTAGCTAAATAATGTTTTCATGATATTGTGCGGTATTCGAAATATCGATCAACGTAGCAAAGATACCTTACAATATTTTGGATCATACCCTTTCGCTCTGTAACTTGTGAGTAATTTGTGTGATTTAGGTGTTATGTGATATTTTCAGTATTTGTGTGCTTTTATTTGTTTTTTGAATGCTTATTTTTCATTTCTATTCACTTTGTACAGCTTTTACTCTATTTCTCGTTATTATCCATTTTTTCTGTAAATGTGACCAATTATTTTACATTAATAAAATTTTTAAAAAATTGAATATGTTTCTGTATCTATTCCCCTTGTTAATTCATTTCATTGCTTAATTCCCTTCATGTGTTCGTATGGATGTGACCAATTGCTGTACATTTGTTTCGTATTTTTCTCCCTATTATTTTTGGAATTTGCATTTGTATAATTTTCTTTGAAACATTTTTGAACCATTTATTGAGTATTTTACTTATTTATGTAAGCCTTCTGTTGTACTCGTTGGTGCATAAGGAGATTTTTCTCAAGAGAATAAAAAAAAAGTGTCTTTACTAAATCAACCGAATAGTTACTCCTTATTAGCGCATGATATTGTACGATATCTTCATTTAATTGTTCGATAATCTGAATGCCGCATAATATCGTGAAGATATTGTTACAACATTATTGGGCGTCTTCTGCTAATAGGGCTGAATTAATCTCAAGAGAGTTACTACAGAGTGAATAAAGACACAGTGTGCTTTCTTCTGTAGTAAAGTTTCATGTAAATATTCAGACATTACGCTTGCTTTAATAACCTAGATCAGTGGTTCCCAAGGGGGTACGCGAACTCAAAGGCGGAAGAAGGAAACATAAGGAATTTAAAAAATTACAGAATTTTGTTTCCCGAAGTTAATACTTGATATTTAATAATTAAACAACTTGAAAAGTTCATTATTATAGAGTGCAGTTGTTAGCAATTCTAAAAAGCTAATGCGAAATTCTTACAGAACTGATTTTATTTGTTCTGGCATTGAACTAATATTATTGTAAAAATGCAAAATAAAAAATAATTCCAGCAAATGTTATTAATTCGCGTCATTTGACTCTTGGCGACAAACTTAGCAACTTGGCGATAACTTTGGCGACTTTGGTGACAAAAGGAATTTTGTAGAAGGACCTTGAACTTTCAACCTACTTCTACTGACTTCATGAACTTTCTGCAGATTACGTCACTTCCTACGTAATGAAGTTACTTCCTGTTGAAAAAGTATAAAAGCAAGATCTCAAGTCAAGAAGAATTACTTAGATGATCAGCAAGCAAGCTGATGAGTTGATAAGAAACCTTTGAGCGCTGTGTTGAGATTTATTGGGAATCTCTGCTGTGAATTTTTAAAAGTTCTGTTTTAATACATGTGCTACGCTTCTTTTCCTAGAATACTTGTAAAATGAAGAGCTTTATTTTTTAAATCCTGCTTATTGGATTGCATTCACGTACACCCTCAAGACAATTTTGTTACAATATATATATATAAACATATGTCGTGATAAAAACTTCTTTGCATAGACGGATAGTTGGTTGGAGGGAGAATATAACAGAAGAGTGTACGTGAAAATATAACGATTAATCAAGAGGTACTCGTGGGAATAAATGTTGGGAACCCTTGACCTAGAAAACTACTTAAATAATATCTGGAAATGCTTAAATATCTTTAATTTTCAGTTTAAATAAAGTAAATGTGTGAATAGTCCAATAATACAGGAAGCTAAAATATGAATAATTTCGAATTCAGTTTTAATACGAATTTAAAACTGAAATCATGAAAATACTTTCCCAATAGCTCTATCTTCAAGAAAACGTTTTGATCCAGAGTGTATGAATATTTAATGAGAACTAGTGAGTGTTTCGTTTCTAAACTCTTTTACTCGCCGAAATAAATGTCCAGACACATTTTAAGAAATATCTCGTTTCATAGTCTATTGAAAATCTTATCTTGGTCCTCATTACTAATTCAAAACACCCTGCATTAAAATTGGATTTTAAGAAGCGAAGTGCGTGAATAAATGGATATGCTTGAAGAATTGCAAAACACATTCCGGAATGTGATATTTATTACGTAGATTATTTAATCTCGTTACATAAGCTATTCTTTTGAATTGCGTATATTTAAAAAAAAACGTTTCTTGTTGAATATATGTTGCGCAATGTTTTAGGCTCTTAAGCGGATATACGACTGTTAAATTCGAAAATTTTCAATTTTTTGAAAATAAAATATTATTCACCAGTTATTTCTGAACAATTTAAAACAATCAGCGTTAAAAGAAATTCCCATAATTATGAAAGTTATGAAGGAAAATTTATCAGTTGTTCAATGTAAACTTTGAAAAGTGCCTTATCTTTATATATAAAGTGCTGTATCTCAAAATGTGTTTTTTTTGTATTGCGAGCACAATATCTCGTGAATTATTGAATATTTTAACATAAAAGTTTTACTGAATATGTATTACGCTATGTTCTACAAATTGAACCAAAATTTTTGTACATTTTCTATCCAAAGATGTTTTGTAGGCGGGGAGCGATAGAAACGTTGAAGTTTTAACTATTTTTAACACTTTATTTCAGATTGGTATATAACAGAGAAATTAAATTTATTTGTAAGTAAATTGTGGTTCAATTTATTACCAATATAATATATATAATGATAAATATAATTTCTTGTTTGGATTAGAGAAATACCCAAAATATCTTGTTTAGACTATTATTTTATCCATAATCATGCGCGCAAGGTGACTATCTCATTCTTTCTCAAACAATTATGTCCATATTTATTATTCTCTCAAATAAATACGTGCAAATATTAAGGTTTGAAAATCTGTGCACTATATCAGAAAGAATAGATATTTTTCTAGAAAAAAAGTGAGTTTATGAAATGCATCGTTTCAAAGATGCAATGTATAGAATTTGACAGTTTTCCCCCTATTTTGACTAGGTTTAAGAGTCGTATGTCGCCTTAAGGAATAACGATTTAAGAATTCTAATCTAATCTTAGTAACCAGTTACAGTAGTTTCCTATTAGATGTTGGTCAGAAGTGTAAATTTTGTTTTCATATTTTGGCTAAGTATTTGACATATTAGTTACATTCATCGAAGGCCAAACTTCTCTTATTCCTTCCAAAAGTAAGCTATAAGGAAACAAGTTAGCACTGAAGCTGAGATTCTCATAGGTTAATAATCTATCATAGCAAACAAAGGCAATGTGAATCATCCATCTCTAAACCACTCACCAAATATACATATTAAAAGATCTTGAGTGGGTATCGTTTTTCATCGTCTTTCTTTAGACTAGATATTTTTCAATAACGGTCAGAGACTGAATAATGATCGCCAGAGAACTTTCTATGTTTCAAACATTTTTCCCAATTTAGCAGAAATTTGTTAAGCTATTAATATTCATACAAAACTATTTTTTAATTTTATTTATGGCTCAGTCATTATATGCTTCGTTTAAACAATTTGTACGAATATAACACGTATGTGGCTAACACGTATATAGTTTAATATAATCAAAAGGATTTCGAATTTAAGACATGTATAACAACATTGTACTGGGAATATCCTTACATCTATCTGCGCCTACTTTTCGAACGAGCAACTGTTGGATGCAAGCGTTGGCGAAAGATAGCAGTTTATGCAGATTCAGCATTGCTGATTGCCGCTGTCGTTTCGCTCTCTTGTATTTAGCCCTCCTCCTCTGCGATACTTTATCAGTTACAGTTCACTTGTACCTGTCTGTGTGAACGCTTGAGTGGTGCATCTCGTTCACGCTTTTAATAAAGAAGAGTTTATGAATTGGACTTGCATTCAACTCCCACGCCTTCAGCAACAACAGAAAAAATCTCATTTTCGGAGGGTTGGATACATTTTAAAAATGAAAGACAACTCCTTTACATAGAAGAAAATGCGAAGTTCTCCAAACTCAACGTATACATCATGAATAAGCAGAAATTTTCAGAACATCATTACACATGGAAGTGTGAACTTCTCAAATTTTAAAATCTATGAATTCCTGATTTAACAGGATCGCCAGTTCAAAATGCGATGGTAGAGCTATATATGTAGGTTGAGGAATGTAACAGTTATAATTAACAAAATTTAACAAAGATATTAAATATAAATTAATTAGTTAAATATTGTTTAAAACTCTTTGTATTATATCGTATGGCGCATATGCAGATAATTCTAATATAATACAGATACAAATAATAGTAAAAAAATAAAAAGTTAAAAAGGAAAAATCATACATAAGAAACAGAAGATTTAAACAATGACAATAACAATACACTTTTTGCGCGCTTAACGTAACAGCATCAAATGATTGCATCAACAAAAATTACAACAATTAATATTTAAAACAAATAAAATAGAGTTTAGAAAGTAAGAAAAGAGTATACTTTCGATTTATAATCTTACCCTTGACAGAAAATTTTGTCCATTTTAGAACTCCTATGGCGAGTGGTCTTCGAAAAAGTTCGTCATTCGGGTTCTCATTCATTCCTTCCATTTTGAATATTTTTTACTTTCTAAATTCTATTTTATTTCTTTTAAATATTAATTGTTATAATTTTTATTGATGCAATCATTTGATGCTGCTGCGTTAAGCGCGCAAAAAAGTGTATTGTTATCGTCATTGTTTCTTATGTATAATCTTTCCTTTTTAACTTTTTGTTTTGTTTACTATTATTTGAGGAATGTAATATGCATAACTTAAAGTAAAATTAACTATTATACAATAGACTACATTCCATGATTTTGTAAAGTATTTAGAAAAGACAAATTTTTATATTATCTTTTTCATACACTTAACGCAGTTATTTGGAAGTAATAAAATTATTTTCATACAGAAAGTCTTGCATTATCGTGTTAAATGAATAAAGAAATTTCAAGAAGCTTTTTCAATCTCCTCTGGAGGTTTGATATTCTGCAGCATTCACAAAATGGACAAATTCCAATTAGAAAGATATCGTGTTTATTAAATTACATGCAGATATTTTTAAAGAAATGTTTAAACAGCAGTTGTTAAACGTAGACCCAAAATGGAGGACAAATTTGTAGAGCAATAGTATGCATTTTATTGTAACCTTCTCAAGATAGTTTAGAGAATATTTTTTTAATATTCAGATTTTAGAATTTAAAAAAAAAGAGCAACTACAGATGTTTGACATTAAATTATGGAATGATGTAATCTTTTTAAAACCGAAGTAAGCATAACATTTTGTCATCTTCAACAATGTTTTACAGAATATTTTGAATTGCGATGCTGCTTGAGTAAACTGAAGTTTCGACTTTTTCAACTTCTTGCAAGTGTTTTCCGATACTCTTTTTCTTTAGAAACTTTTTAACGGATTCACTAACAAAAGTTTGAAGAAATAATATGGGGATTAAGGAATAAAGCAGCTTGGGAGGAAGAAGGTGAATGAAACTGTGACGGTTGCTTACTTTTCTAACTTCGAATTACGTGAGCTTTCAAAGCAATAAACTAAGTGTTCTTTTGAAGAAGGAAGAAAATGATCATTTTGACGGATTAAATGTTTCCCGTTTTTTGGTGTTGATTTTTTCTTTCTTTCTAACTTTCGAAGAAAATAATTTGTGATGTTGATTTCAAAGTAACAATTTGGGTTGTAACAGAGAAAAGGACTAATTAAAATAACGCCCACGGAGATACAACTTTATTGACATAACATTAAACAAATATAAAATCAAATCCCAATGTTGCAAATTATGAAGAAGAATTCAAAATAGCATTTAAATAATTTATAGCATATAACGACTAAAAGTTTTCGATAAATCGGAAATCTGATAAAGATTGAAACATTTAAGACGCATATTAGGCGCCTACATCTCCTCTTTTCAATATTACCTATTTTCTCCAAATTACTTGCAAACATATTAATTGTCTTAAGAGAAGGAATTGAATTCTAATGTGCGAAATTAAACTGATTTCGAAATGTATGATGCGCATCCACTTAACTATTATTTCTGTAAAATGCCTTCACAGCGAATATTTGTTGTTCGTTCATTCACGACTCCATCTCAACGAAGTGCTGATATACAACATCCCTAGAACAGAAAGGAAATTTCCAGATAGAACTATTATCATTTTGTTCTTTGAGGAACTTGCTATATACAGGGTTGTACAATCACACGTTTTATTCGTTTCAGTTCAAGCTTTTATTTAATATTCGCTTGAAAATTTCATGCCTTAATGTTATTGAAGCACTACAAATTCAGATAATTAAATTAAGGTACAATGGCCAAATTTAGCGATAGAAGTACGAAATTTAAGACGATCGTCTAAAATTACCTTTTTGTTTTTAATTAAGGTACTATGACGACATTTAAGGGTAGGTGTACGACATTGAGAACAATCGTCAAATTTGCCTTTTTGTTTTTAATTAAGGTACTATGGCCACATTTAACGATAGATGTACGAAATTGACAACGATCGGCAAAAATCACCTTTTTGTTTTTAATTAAGTTACTATGGGCAAATTTAACGATAAATATACAAAATTGAAAACGATCGCTAAAAATTGCCTTTTTGTTTTTAATTAAAGTACTATCGCCGCATTTAACGATAGATGTACGAAATCGAAAACGATCGTCAAAAATTGCCTTTTCGTTTTTAATTAAGGTACTATGGCCACATTTAACGACAGATGTAACGAAATTTTATTATTAACTTTTTGTTTTATTTACTATTTTATCTCATTCCGTAACCTAGCAATTTATTGCATTATGTAATTTAATAATATTTTCTTTCTATAACTTTATCAATTTAATAATTTTTAGATAATTTTTAATTTTAAATTTTTATTTCTATTTACAATTCTTTTATACAATTATATATTATTGCTATCACAATTTTAGTAACCCTTTCAGCGAGTAACGATGTAATACGAAAATGAAATGTGAAATGTACGATGTACGACGTCCAATATTTCAATGATATCTATGGAACAGATTTTTATCAAGTGAGGTCACTTCATAGGAAGAAGAGGGGCATGTAGATATGGAAAAGGTAAAACATTCGTAGCATCTAATTATTGAAATCAAAATAATTAAAGCTACATTTTGCTGTTGAATAAGAAAACAAAAACGTTAAATTTAATATTATATGAGGGCTATGCTTATGCTTTCTTAACCAAATGTCGAAAGCATGTTGTTGACGCGCCAACTGCGTTTGGCGCCTCGGCGGGGTTGCCAAATGTAGACGCCAAAGAATAGTTGACTTTTTGTCAGAAGCTTGTATGATCTGACCAGGTAATGACGTGTGAGCAAAGGCTCATAATCGTTATAATTCGGAATAAAGTATTTTAATGGAATTTACGTGAAGAAGATTTGTTCAGGATCTGTTATTATGTAAAGACGTCTGAGAGTATAGGGCTCACTGATTTAGGCTAAAATTTAATGAATAATCACACTGGTTCGTCACAAAATACAAACACATGTTATGCAGCGAAGATGTTTAAAATTATTTTGGTTGAAATCTAGAAGTTGGTAAACACTCTTAAAACGGTGCTAAATCGCCAAAGCAAGACGTTGACCGCTGCATATCATTGGAGCCAAGTCGCCAAAGCGGTATGCAGGTATTACCTGTATTAGCTTTGGTGACTCGGCGCCATTTTAAGAGTGTGCATCAACTTCTAGATTTCAACCATTATTTTATATTCCATTCAGGCATTTTTAATTATGAAACAATTGCACAAACTAATTAAAGATTCCTTTTAATAAAGATTAAAATTAAATAAAAGCATCCAAATAACACAAAACGACTTTGGTATTAAATGTTAAAAACAAAATACACCATGAAGGGCTGCTTAAAGCTGAATAAGAAAGCTTTGAAATGGTTAGCAAATATAGCTGTATATAGAAAGGCGAAGAAAAACAAAATGCTTAAATATCGGGAATTTATGGTCTAAACTAACTTGCCCGAACTCCTTTATCAAGTTTCAGCCACGTCGAAGAAATCTTGTAAAAGTTCATTTATCTTTTGTAATCAGTTTGCTAGTCTTTTCGCAAGATTCTCAACTGCGACGAAAAAATAAGTTTAACAAATGCTCTTGAAAGGAAGCTGGACTGAAAGCAATACAAGCGGTTGCCCAGGGCACTGAGACACCCCGCGTGTGTCTCAATGCTTTGCACTTTCTATGAAAAGGAAGGAAAGTCAAGGTTACAATACATATTGATAGAAGACCGTCTGATAAGAGGATACTGGAAGGACAATTGATAATGGATTAATGGAACTTTCGAGACAGAAATGAAATGGCAAGTAGCCACTGCCGGGCATATAGAGTGAAACATTTCTAAAATATTTTTGACTCTTTTGTAACTGGGTAACTAATCTTCCGATAAACTGAGTGTTTTCTTTTTTTCTTTGCAGAAAACTTGGTCCTGATAGAATATACTCAAACTTCAGAAAAAAATTATGTTTAGAGAATTAATGGTTTTTCAGTATCTCTGGCAATCGTTCTGATTTTCAAATAGTAAAATGTTTGATATAAAAATGATATTACACTAGAAAAAATGTTGAAAAATGAGCCTGGAAAAAAATGAAATAAAAATAACGCCTACCCTGTGTACAATGCGAAATGAAAATCACATGTTTTCGTGGTTTCAAAGAAATAAATAAGGCAATTAAGAAGTATTGAATATCTAAAAAGGCAAAAATAAATTAAAAATTAATAAAATATTTAAAAAATTTAAAATAAAAATCATAAAAATGCATAAAAACGTCAAAAAAATTTTATAAAAAATCAAAAATAAAATAAAAAAAACCTTAAAAATCTTTATGAAAAATATACAAAAAAAAATTTCAAATCTATAGTTTGTGTTCCCTCACTAGATGGAGATGGTGCACGCATCCATTTGCCATGTTTACATTATAACACACGCTTGGTAAGGCGTCCTTCTTTGTTCCACAAATGTTATGAGAGGTAAGATTTTTAGCCCTTCTTTTCATACTTTGTTCAAAAGACTGTCTTTAATTTCTTCTTTGTGGATAAATGTTTTTCTTTCCAATACATCCTCGAATAGGTTCAGGCCAAAAGAGTATATTAAATATCAGACCTTAAAGTATTTTTCCTCTACAGAAAACCTATTCCATTTTTGAATCTGCATGGATGTCCGAACTCTGATGAAGTCATTCACCAGATTCTTACTTCTTGTCGTTGTCTGCTATTATTTTTTACTCTTCCACATTTATAATTCCCTTTATTAATATTTTTATTTATTTTGTAATTAAGAAGTCGTAGCAAAGCGAATACCACAATAAGTATTTTTGTATAGCAAAGTGGGGACGTTAAATTTTAATCTTAGCCAAAAGGCGAACCTTGGAGCAAAAAGACAAGAAATCGACATAAAAAATGGAAATTGTTTACTAACAGTATCTATTATTGCTTGAGATGTTATAGTTCTCTACAGAACACTGTCAAGTTAAATTCATTAGCAGTTATACAAAAATATAACGTTATTAGTCATATTTTTATAGAGATTAAGATATATTTTATAGATACTAAAAGGAGAAAATTGGTATAGATAGATTTTAAAAAAGTTCGTGCTCGTCAGCATGACAAGAATATCTGCTATTGAACAGGAATACATATATCACAGCAGTTACAGACACAGTATCACATTTACACATGCAGTAAGTATCATGACAATATCATTGGGGAGCATTTCTTTCCTGCAATGTTTACAATAATGGCTCATTTTTATATAACAAAGTGTGGACGCTAGTCAGCCGTTATGGCAAAAACACAAGGAATAGACATAACAGAAACTGAAATTCATTCACAAGCTTCGCTTTAGTGTAATTTCAACAATAATGTTTGAAGTCAGATCCCACAAACAGTAATATATTATTATATAAACCGTCCTGTGTGTGTACGGTGAAAACAGTCCAACCATCAGGTTAACGAATAATGACACTTTATTCTCAAATATTCCGGAAAACACGAAGCTCAGATAACATTAATCAGCACTTGCACAAACTAGCAGTAAAAGCAGACAGCAATCACTAACGGTAATAGCAATAGCACGAATAATAGCGCTCAACGTCTAACAGCTAACCAACTCGCAAAGCTAACAAGTCTCCAAAGAGATTTTTCTTAGTCCGCAGCGCTCAAAAATGATTGTCTCATCTCAGTAACTCCAGGTTTTTATACCTTTTCTGACAGGATGTGATGTCACATAGAATCATCTGGTAAATTCTGAATAACTCCGCCCCTAATAGAGATATCGTGGAAATTCTAGTGTTTCTGAGGACTTTCATTTTGTCGCCAAAGCGCCTTATTTCTCTTCATGTCCCCAAAATGGTCGCCGAGGTCGGAGGCTGTTGGCCTCCATCCCCTATAGGTAGTAAGAACCTTTGTAAATGTATCTTTCCAACCATAAGGCAAACATTGTGGGAAAGCGGTATTACATTTTCGTAACAATATGCTTTGAATTGTCGATCGTAGCGTACATGTATGGACGGAATTCGTCGATCGACTGTTTTTTGCTGTTCAATCTTTGCGAGGCATAACTGGAACTTATGAAAGGGAAGGACAAATATGCCACAGAGGCTATCAAGCATTTGTAACTGTTGGCGAAAGAAATTTTCAGTTTTCATTGCGAGCCTTTGATGGGAAGAAACACTTTTAAACGGTTTTGTAAAGAAATAACGTATATTTATTTCCATGTCTATTTCCTGTATTTAGATTTCAATGAGTCACTTGAAACCATGTATAGCTATTGAAAAAAAGTGTTTCATGCAGTATACTCTACCAACCCTAATAATATTGCCCATGGATTGCAAATTTCTCGGTAAAAAGCATTAAGTAATATAATTTAATTTGAAGTCTGCGTTTAATTTAAAAACAAATAATGCATTTCATTATATTAATGTACAGGGTGACAATTATTGAACTATATGAAATAAAAAATAAAATTTTCAAAAACTACTGAGTTCAAAAATTTTATTCAAACTTTAAAAGGAACTACAGATATTCGGATTTAGTTTATGACATGGACTTTTCAATGAAAAATGAACAGAAACAATAAGAGCGCGCATGCTCAAACACTCCCAATATGCCCTGCATTCAACAGCCAAGTTTTAACTGAATCTCGCCAACGGTTCAAAAGTTATCAAGGTTTTTTTTCATATAGCTCAATAATTTTCACACTGTATTTCAGAAACATTTAAATTTCGTAAAGAAAACAGTTGCAAAGTTATAGAACTACTAATAGTTAAGTTGATTAGTGAATAGATAGCTGTAATGTAATATTTAATTCAATACATTAAAATTAAAAGCGAAGTATTATAATAGGTGCTTTTTTTAAAGTACCTTAAGTTTACGAGAATATATGCAAAAACAAATAAAAGAATCTATACAATAGAAAGAAATTTTTATCTGCCTTTCTTATAAATATCTATCAGTGATATTTATTAAATAACATATTTTATTTTAACTCTCACAGCTAATTTAATTTGCATAAAAATTTATCACTTTTTATTTCACTTAAATCTGGCGCATTTATTGTGCAAATTTTTTATCTAGCTTTATATCAATTAGAAAACTGTAATTGTGTAATTGAGTCAATTTAGAGAAAACGGTATAGTTGGTGATTAATTTTTAATATTTTTGGGTTAGTTCGAAAATATTTTAAATCAAAATGTTTTGTTGATTTGTTATATAAATCTGAAGTTCGATTAGGTAGTAAAACAAATAAGATTTACCTCAAAATCTTTCAAATATCAATCATTCATGTATATAACAAGGATAAGTTTCGTTTATTAGCATTATAATTCACTTCTCAAAAAGTACAGATACCTTTTTTACTTCTTAGAATGCAAGTACAGAAAGGATTTTTAATAATACCATACATAAAAAAATACTGTGCATACTATACATATAGAATGTATAGTGGATAAAAAAAATATATTGGACACGAAATTTATTGGTAGGTAATCAGTATCTGAACGGTTGTTGCTGAAAACGAGAAGATAATCTTATGGAAGAAAATTCATCGCTACTGAGCATGATATGACGCAGACAAATCTTCATATACTAAGCATAATACATTCTTTATCTTTCAGTAAAAAGGATCTGGGTGTCGAAACTTTTTCATCCCTCAAGCTGTTCTCAATTTTTCTGTTATCAACAGTAGACATTTTATTGAGTAAAGTAACTTCTCTTTTATCTGCTAAGACTAAAACAGTTTGAGTATTCCTCGACGAGATTACTTTTGTGCCATTTATCGCTGTCAATAAAGTAAGGACAATGAGGAAAAGTGGACCATAAAACTTCTCTTACAGATAACTGTGGAACAACTTGTAATTCTTTCGCATTCTTCTAGAGGAATCATGGAAACTATAAGAAAATGTAGTAGTTGGGATGATTCACCATGTGTTAAAATTCACACTTAAGTGCATTATTTTTTTATATTTTACTTTGAAAATAAATACATTCAGAGACATTCTGGATTACATGAAAAATAACGAAAACATTAGTTCCATTTTAAAAATGTTTAGTTAATAATTTAATATTATTATCTAATGTTATTATTTTATAAAAGTATTATTATTATGTATTAGTATTCTTAATAAAGTTAACATTTAATATTAGTAATAGGAAAAATAACGGAAAAAAGCTTAGTTTTATTTTAATTTGAAATTATATTTATTTTGAGATGGGACAAAGAAAATAAGTAACTCAAAATAAATAGTTATTTTTATAAGAGTTTTTATTTTGAAAATTAAATGGATGGGAAAAAATATAGACTTTTGATGGGACAAAAAAATACCCATGAAATTTGTGGACTTTCGGAACAATATGATTTTAGGGGAGGAAAATAAAGAAAAAATAAATAAATAAAATATTTTCGAATTTCTAGTCGTAGCATGATAATGTTTCAGGCTTGGTTAATGTCTGACTTGATTGCATCAGCTGTCGAATTCTGTGTGTAATGAATTTTATGTCACACAATTTATAGAAAGAATGTTAGCCTAAAACATTGCCATATTGGAAAACTGGCATTAGCGAAAAGATATTATTGAAATGTTGAAAACAGATTTTAATAATACAGCTACCAGAAAAATATAAGTTACTCTCTGGTGTATGACAAATAATCGATTGATCTTAGAGGATCTGCCATGGTGTTAAATTCTGAACATTTTCTAAACTTATCAGTAGAGCGTTTACAGAAATTTTATCGTTTG
>BGPR01041842.1:0-13482 GCA_013235015.1 Araneus ventricosus | reverse complement strand
CAAACGATAAAATTTCTGTAAACGCTCTACTGATAAGTTTAGAAAATGTTCAGAATTTAACACCATGGCAGATCCTCTAAGATCAATCGATTATTTGTCATACACCAGAGAGTAACTTATATTTTTCTGGTAGCTGTATTATTAAAATCTGTTTTCAACATTTCAATAATATCTTTTCGCTAATGCCAGTTTTCCAATATGGCAATGTTTTAGGCTAACATTCTTTCTATAAATTGTGTGACATAAAATTCATTACACACAGAATTCGACAGCTGATGCAATCAAGTCAGACATTAACCAAGCCTGAAACATTATCATGCTACGACTAGAAATTCGAAAATATTTTATTTATTTATTTTTTCTTTATTTTCCTCCCCTAAAATCATATTGTTCCGAAAGTCCACAAATTTCATGGGTATTTTTTTGTCCCATCAAAAGTCTATATTTTTTCCCATCCATTTAATTTTCAAAATAAAAACTCTTATAAAAATAACTATTTATTTTGAGTTACTTATTTTCTTTGTCCCATCTCAAAATAAATATAATTTCAAATTAAAATAAAACTAAGCTTTTTTCCGTTATTTTTCCTATTACTAATATTAAATGTTAACTTTATTAAGAATACTAATACATAATAATAATACTTTTATAAAATAATAACATTAGATAATAATATTAAATTATTAACTAAACATTTTTAAAATGGAACTAATGTTTTCGTTATTTTTCATGTAATCCAGAATGTCTCTGAATGTATTTATTTTCAAAGTAAAATATAAAAAAATAATGCACTTAAGTGTGAATTTTAACACATGGTGAATCATCCCAACTACTACATTTTCTTATAGTTTCCATGATTCCTCTAGAAGAATGCGAAAGAATTACAAGTTGTTCCACAGTTATCTGTAAGAGAAGTTTTATGGTCCACTTTTCCTCATTGTCCTTACTTTATTGACAGCGATAAATGGCACAAAAGTAATCTCGTCGAGGAATACTCAAACTGTTTTAGTCTTAGCAGATAAAAGAGAAGTTACTTTACTCAATAAAATGTCTACTGTTGATAACAGAAAAATTGAGAACAGCTTGAGGGATGAAAAAGTTTCGACACCCAGATCCTTTTTACTGAAAGATAAAGAATGTATTATGCTTAGTATATGAAGATTTGTCTGCGTCATATCATGCTCAGTAGCGATGAATTTTCTTCCATAAGATTATCTTCTCGTTTTCAGCAACAACCGTTCAGATACTGATTACCTACCAATAAATTTCGTGTCCAATATATTTTTTTTATCCACTATACATTCTATATGTATAGTATGCACAGTATTTTTTTATGTATGGTATTATTAAAAATCCTTTCTGTACTTGCATTCTAAGAAGTAAAAAAGGTATCTGTACTTTTTGAGAAGTGAATTATAATGCTAATAAACGAAACTTATCCTTGTTATATACATGAATGATTGATATTTGAAAGATTTTGAGGTAAATCTTATTTGTTTTACTACCTAATCGAACTTCAGATTTATATAACAAATCAACAAAACATTTTGATTTAAAATATTTTCGAACTAACCCAAAAATATTAAAAATTAATCACCAACTATACCGTTTTCTCTAAATTGACTCAATTACACAATTACAGTTTTCTAATTGATATAAAGCTAGATAAAAAATTTGCACAATAAATGCGCCAGATTTAAGTGAAATAAAAAGTGATAAATTTTTATGCAAATTAAATTAGCTGTGAGAGTTAAAATAAAATATGTTATTTAATAAATATCACTGATAGATATTTATAAGAAAGGCAGATAAAAATTTCTTTCTATTGTATAGATTCTTTTATTTGTTTTTGCATATATTCTCGTAAACTTAAGGTACTTTAAAAAAAGCACCTATTATAATACTTCGCTTTTAATTTTAATGTATTGAATTAAATATTACATTACAGCTATCTATTCACTAATCAACTTAACTATTAGTAGTTCTATAACTTTGCAACTGTTTTCTTTACGAAATTTAAATGTTTCTGAAATACAGTGTGAAAATTATTGAGCTATATGAAAAAAAACCTTGATAACTTTTGAACCGTTGGCGAGATTCAGTTAAAACTTGGCTGTTGAATGCAGGGCATATTGGGAGTGTTTGAGCATGCGCGCTCTTATTGTTTCTGTTCATTTTTCATTGAAAAGTCCATGTCATAAACTAAATCCGAATATCTGTAGTTCCTTTTAAAGTTTGAATAAAATTTTTGAACTCAGTAGTTTTTGAAAATTTTATTTTTTATTTCATATAGTTCAATAATTGTCACCCTGTACATTAATATAATGAAATGCATTATTTGTTTTTAAATTAAACGCAGACTTCAAATTAAATTATATTACTTAATGCTTTTTACCGAGAAATTTGCAATCCATGGGCAATATTATTAGGGTTGGTAGAGTATACTGCATGAAACACTTTTTTTCAATAGCTATACATGGTTTCAAGTGACTCATTGAAATCTAAATACAGGAAATAGACATGGAAATAAATATACGTTATTTCTTTACAAAACCGTTTAAAAGTGTTTCTTCCCATCAAAGGCTCGCAATGAAAACTGAAAATTTCTTTCGCCAACAGTTACAAATGCTTGATAGCCTCTGTGGCATATTTGTCCTTCCCTTTCATAAGTTCCAGTTATGCCTCGCAAAGATTGAACAGCAAAAAACAGTCGATCGACGAATTCCGTCCATACATGTACGCTACGATCGACAATTCAAAGCATATTGTTACGAAAATGTAATACCGCTTTCCCACAATGTTTGCCTTATGGTTGGAAAGATACATTTACAAAGGTTCTTACTACCTATAGGGGATGGAGGCCAACAGCCTCCGACCTCGGCGACCATTTTGGGGACATGAAGAGAAATAAGGCGCTTTGGCGACAAAATGAAAGTCCTCAGAAACACTAGAATTTCCACGATATCTCTATTAGGGGCGGAGTTATTCAGAATTTACCAGATGATTCTATGTGACATCACATCCTGTCAGAAAAGGTATAAAAACCTGGAGTTACTGAGATGAGACAATCATTTTTGAGCGCTGCGGACTAAGAAAAATCTCTTTGGAGACTTGTTAGCTTTGCGAGTTGGTTAGCTGTTAGACGTTGAGCGCTATTATTCGTGCTATTGCTATTACCGTTAGTGATTGCTGTCTGCTTTTACTGCTAGTTTGTGCAAGTGCTGATTAATGTTATCTGAGCTTCGTGTTTTCCGGAATATTTGAGAATAAAGTGTCATTATTCGTTAACCTGATGGTTGGACTGTTTTCACCGTACACACACAGGACGGTTTATATAATAATATATTACTGTTTGTGGGATCTGACTTCAAACATTATTGTTGAAATTACACTAAAGCGAAGCTTGTGAATGAATTTCAGTTTCTGTTATGTCTATTCCTTGTGTTTTTGCCATAACGGCTGACTAGCGTCCACACTTTGTTATATAAAAATGAGCCATTATTGTAAACATTGCAGGAAAGAAATGCTCCCCAATGATATTGTCATGATACTTACTGCATGTGTAAATGTGATACTGTGTCTGTAACTGCTGTGATATATGTATTCCTGTTCAATAGCAGATATTCTTGTCATGCTGACGAGCACGAACTTTTTTAAAATCTATCTATACCAATTTTCTCCTTTTAGTATCTATAAAATATATCTTAATCTCTATAAAAATATGACTAATAACGTTATATTTTTGTATAACTGCTAATGAATTTAACTTGACAGTGTTCTGTAGAGAACTATAACATCTCAAGCAATAATAGATACTGTTAGTAAACAATTTCCATTTTTTATGTCGATTTCTTGTCTTTTTGCTCCAAGGTTCGCCTTTTGGCTAAGATTAAAATTTAACGTCCCCACTTTGCTATACAAAAATACTTATTGTGGTATTCGCTTTGCTACGACTTCTTAATTACAAAATAAATAAAAATATTAATAAAGGGAATTATAAATGTGGAAGAGTAAAAAATAATAGCAGACAACGACAAGAAGTAAGAATCTGGTGAATGACTTCATCAGAGTTCGGACATCCATGCAGATTCAAAAATGGAATAGGTTTTCTGTAGAGGAAAAATACTTTAAGGTCTGATATTTAATATACTCTTTTGGCCTGAACCTATTCGAGGATGTATTGGAAAGAAAAACATTTATCCACAAAGAAGAAATTAAAGACAGTCTTTTGAACAAAGTATGAAAAGAAGGGCTAAAAATCTTACCTCTCATAACATTTGTGGAACAAAGAAGGACGCCTTACCAAGCGTGTGTTATAATGTAAACATGGCAAATGGATGCGTGCACCATCTCCATCTAGTGAGGGAACACAAACTATAGATTTGAAATTTTTTTTTGTATATTTTTCATAAAGATTTTTAAGGTTTTTTTTATTTTATTTTTGATTTTTTATAAAATTTTTTTGACGTTTTTATGCATTTTTATGATTTTTATTTTAAATTTTTTAAATATTTTATTAATTTTTAATTTATTTTTGCCTTTTTAGATATTCAATACTTCTTAATTGCCTTATTTATTTCTTTGAAACCACGAAAACATGTGATTTTCATTTCGCATTGTACACAGGGTAGGCGTTATTTTTATTTCATTTTTTTCCAGGCTCATTTTTCAACATTTTTTCTAGTGTAATATCATTTTTATATCAAACATTTTACTATTTGAAAATCAGAACGATTGCCAGAGATACTGAAAAACCATTAATTCTCTAAACATAATTTTTTTCTGAAGTTTGAGTATATTCTATCAGGACCAAGTTTTCTGCAAAGAAAAAAAGAAAACACTCAGTTTATCGGAAGATTAGTTACCCAGTTACAAAAGAGTCAAAAATATTTTAGAAATGTTTCACTCTATATGCCCGGCAGTGGCTACTTGCCATTTCATTTCTGTCTCGAAAGTTCCATTAATCCATTATCAATTGTCCTTCCAGTATCCTCTTATCAGACGGTCTTCTATCAATATGTATTGTAACCTTGACTTTCCTTCCTTTTCATAGAAAGTGCAAAGCATTGAGACACACGCGGGGTGTCTCAGTGCCCTGGGCAACCGCTTGTATTGCTTTCAGTCCAGCTTCCTTTCAAGAGCATTTGTTAAACTTATTTTTTCGTCGCAGTTGAGAATCTTGCGAAAAGACTAGCAAACTGATTACAAAAGATAAATGAACTTTTACAAGATTTCTTCGACGTGGCTGAAACTTGATAAAGGAGTTCGGGCAAGTTAGTTTAGACCATAAATTCCCGATATTTAAGCATTTTGTTTTTCTTCGCCTTTCTATATACAGCTATATTTGCTAACCATTTCAAAGCTTTCTTATTCAGCTTTAAGCAGCCCTTCATGGTGTATTTTGTTTTTAACATTTAATACCAAAGTCGTTTTGTGTTATTTGGATGCTTTTATTTAATTTTAATCTTTATTAAAAGGAATCTTTAATTAGTTTGTGCAATTGTTTCATAATTAAAAATGCCTGAATGGAATATAAAATAATGGTTGAAATCTAGAAGTTGATGCACACTCTTAAAATGGCGCCGAGTCACCAAAGCTAATACAGGTAATACCTGCATACCGCTTTGGCGACTTGGCTCCAATGATATGCAGCGGTCAACGTCTTGCTTTGGCGATTTAGCACCGTTTTAAGAGTGTTTACCAACTTCTAGATTTCAACCAAAATAATTTTAAACATCTTCGCTGCATAACATGTGTTTGTATTTTGTGACGAACCAGTGTGATTATTCATTAAATTTTAGCCTAAATCAGTGAGCCCTATACTCTCAGACGTCTTTACATAATAACAGATCCTGAACAAATCTTCTTCACGTAAATTCCATTAAAATACTTTATTCCGAATTATAACGATTATGAGCCTTTGCTCACACGTCATTACCTGGTCAGATCATACAAGCTTCTGACAAAAAGTCAACTATTCTTTGGCGTCTACATTTGGCAACCCCGCCGAGGCGCCAAACGCAGTTGGCGCGTCAACAACATGCTTTCGACATTTGGTTAAGAAAGCATAAGCATAGCCCTCATATAATATTAAATTTAACGTTTTTGTTTTCTTATTCAACAGCAAAATGTAGCTTTAATTATTTTGATTTCAATAATTAGATGCTACGAATGTTTTACCTTTTCCATATCTACATGCCCCTCTTCTTCCTATGAAGTGACCTCACTTGATAAAAATCTGTTCCATAGATATCATTGAAATATTGGACGTCGTACATCGTACATTTCACATTTCATTTTCGTATTACATCGTTACTCGCTGAAAGGGTTACTAAAATTGTGATAGCAATAATATATAATTGTATAAAAGAATTGTAAATAGAAATAAAAATTTAAAATTAAAAATTATCTAAAAATTATTAAATTGATAAAGTTATAGAAAGAAAATATTATTAAATTACATAATGCAATAAATTGCTAGGTTACGGAATGAGATAAAATAGTAAATAAAACAAAAAGTTAATAATAAAATTTCGTTACATCTGTCGTTAAATGTGGCCATAGTACCTTAATTAAAAACGAAAAGGCAATTTTTGACGATCGTTTTCGATTTCGTACATCTATCGTTAAATGCGGCGATAGTACTTTAATTAAAAACAAAAAGGCAATTTTTAGCGATCGTTTTCAATTTTGTATATTTATCGTTAAATTTGCCCATAGTAACTTAATTAAAAACAAAAAGGTGATTTTTGCCGATCGTTGTCAATTTCGTACATCTATCGTTAAATGTGGCCATAGTACCTTAATTAAAAACAAAAAGGCAAATTTGACGATTGTTCTCAATGTCGTACACCTACCCTTAAATGTCGTCATAGTACCTTAATTAAAAACAAAAAGGTAATTTTAGACGATCGTCTTAAATTTCGTACTTCTATCGCTAAATTTGGCCATTGTACCTTAATTTAATTATCTGAATTTGTAGTGCTTCAATAACATTAAGGCATGAAATTTTCAAGCGAATATTAAATAAAAGCTTGAACTGAAACGAATAAAACGTGTGATTGTACAACCCTGTATATAGCAAGTTCCTCAAAGAACAAAATGATAATAGTTCTATCTGGAAATTTCCTTTCTGTTCTAGGGATGTTGTATATCAGCACTTCGTTGAGATGGAGTCGTGAATGAACGAACAACAAATATTCGCTGTGAAGGCATTTTACAGAAATAATAGTTAAGTGGATGCGCATCATACATTTCGAAATCAGTTTAATTTCGCACATTAGAATTCAATTCCTTCTCTTAAGACAATTAATATGTTTGCAAGTAATTTGGAGAAAATAGGTAATATTGAAAAGAGGAGATGTAGGCGCCTAATATGCGTCTTAAATGTTTCAATCTTTATCAGATTTCCGATTTATCGAAAACTTTTAGTCGTTATATGCTATAAATTATTTAAATGCTATTTTGAATTCTTCTTCATAATTTGCAACATTGGGATTTGATTTTATATTTGTTTAATGTTATGTCAATAAAGTTGTATCTCCGTGGGCGTTATTTTAATTAGTCCTTTTCTCTGTTACAACCCAAATTGTTACTTTGAAATCAACATCACAAATTATTTTCTTCGAAAGTTAGAAAGAAAGAAAAAATCAACACCAAAAAACGGGAAACATTTAATCCGTCAAAATGATCATTTTCTTCCTTCTTCAAAAGAACACTTAGTTTATTGCTTTGAAAGCTCACGTAATTCGAAGTTAGAAAAGTAAGCAACCGTCACAGTTTCATTCACCTTCTTCCTCCCAAGCTGCTTTATTCCTTAATCCCCATATTATTTCTTCAAACTTTTGTTAGTGAATCCGTTAAAAAGTTTCTAAAGAAAAAGAGTATCGGAAAACACTTGCAAGAAGTTGAAAAAGTCGAAACTTCAGTTTACTCAAGCAGCATCGCAATTCAAAATATTCTGTAAAACATTGTTGAAGATGACAAAATGTTATGCTTACTTCGGTTTTAAAAAGATTACATCATTCCATAATTTAATGTCAAACATCTGTAGTTGCTCTTTTTTTTTAAATTCTAAAATCTGAATATTAAAAAAATATTCTCTAAACTATCTTGAGAAGGTTACAATAAAATGCATACTATTGCTCTACAAATTTGTCCTCCATTTTGGGTCTACGTTTAACAACTGCTGTTTAAACATTTCTTTAAAAATATCTGCATGTAATTTAATAAACACGATATCTTTCTAATTGGAATTTGTCCATTTTGTGAATGCTGCAGAATATCAAACCTCCAGAGGAGATTGAAAAAGCTTCTTGAAATTTCTTTATTCATTTAACACGATAATGCAAGACTTTCTGTATGAAAATAATTTTATTACTTCCAAATAACTGCGTTAAGTGTATGAAAAAGATAATATAAAAATTTGTCTTTTCTAAATACTTTACAAAATCATGGAATGTAGTCTATTGTATAATAGTTAATTTTACTTTAAGTTATGCATATTACATTCCTCAAATAATAGTAAACAAAACAAAAAGTTAAAAAGGAAAGATTATACATAAGAAACAATGACGATAACAATACACTTTTTTGCGCGCTTAACGCAGCAGCATCAAATGATTGCATCAATAAAAATTATAACAATTAATATTTAAAAGAAATAAAATAGAATTTAGAAAGTAAAAAATATTCAAAATGGAAGGAATGAATGAGAACCCGAATGACGAACTTTTTCGAAGACCACTCGCCATAGGAGTTCTAAAATGGACAAAATTTTCTGTCAAGGGTAAGATTATAAATCGAAAGTATACTCTTTTCTTACTTTCTAAACTCTATTTTATTTGTTTTAAATATTAATTGTTGTAATTTTTGTTGATGCAATCATTTGATGCTGTTACGTTAAGCGCGCAAAAAGTGTATTGTTATTGTCATTGTTTAAATCTTCTGTTTCTTATGTATGATTTTTCCTTTTTAACTTTTTATTTTTTTACTATTATTTGTATCTGTATTATATTAGAATTATCTGCATATGCGCCATACGATATAATACAAAGAGTTTTAAACAATATTTAACTAATTAATTTATATTTAATATCTTTGTTAAATTTTGTTAATTATAACTGTTACATTCCTCAACCTACATATATAGCTCTACCATCGCATTTTGAACTGGCGATCCTGTTAAATCAGGAATTCATAGATTTTAAAATTTGAGAAGTTCACACTTCCATGTGTAATGATGTTCTGAAAATTTCTGCTTATTCATGATGTATACGTTGAGTTTGGAGAACTTCGCATTTTCTTCTATGTAAAGGAGTTGTCTTTCATTTTTAAAATGTATCCAACCCTCCGAAAATGAGATTTTTTCTGTTGTTGCTGAAGGCGTGGGAGTTGAATGCAAGTCCAATTCATAAACTCTTCTTTATTAAAAGCGTGAACGAGATGCACCACTCAAGCGTTCACACAGACAGGTACAAGTGAACTGTAACTGATAAAGTATCGCAGAGGAGGAGGGCTAAATACAAGAGAGCGAAACGACAGCGGCAATCAGCAATGCTGAATCTGCATAAACTGCTATCTTTCGCCAACGCTTGCATCCAACAGTTGCTCGTTCGAAAAGTAGGCGCAGATAGATGTAAGGATATTCCCAGTACAATGTTGTTATACATGTCTTAAATTCGAAATCCTTTTGATTATATTAAACTATATACGTGTTAGCCACATACGTGTTATATTCGTACAAATTGTTTAAACGAAGCATATAATGACTGAGCCATAAATAAAATTAAAAAATAGTTTTGTATGAATATTAATAGCTTAACAAATTTCTGCTAAATTGGGAAAAATGTTTGAAACATAGAAAGTTCTCTGGCGATCATTATTCAGTCTCTGACCGTTATTGAAAAATATCTAGTCTAAAGAAAGACGATGAAAAACGATACCCACTCAAGATCTTTTAATATGTATATTTGGTGAGTGGTTTAGAGATGGATGATTCACATTGCCTTTGTTTGCTATGATAGATTATTAACCTATGAGAATCTCAGCTTCAGTGCTAACTTGTTTCCTTATAGCTTACTTTTGGAAGGAATAAGAGAAGTTTGGCCTTCGATGAATGTAACTAATATGTCAAATACTTAGCCAAAATATGAAAACAAAATTTACACTTCTGACCAACATCTAATAGGAAACTACTGTAACTGGTTACTAAGATTAGATTAGAATTCTTAAATCGTTATTCCTTAAGGCGACATACGACTCTTAAACCTAGTCAAAATAGGGGGAAAACTGTCAAATTCTATACATTGCATCTTTGAAACGATGCATTTCATAAACTCACTTTTTTTCTAGAAAAATATCTATTCTTTCTGATATAGTGCACAGATTTTCAAACCTTAATATTTGCACGTATTTATTTGAGAGAATAATAAATATGGACATAATTGTTTGAGAAAGAATGAGATAGTCACCTTGCGCGCATGATTATGGATAAAATAATAGTCTAAACAAGATATTTTGGGTATTTCTCTAATCCAAACAAGAAATTATATTTATCATTATATATATTATATTGGTAATAAATTGAACCACAATTTACTTACAAATAAATTTAATTTCTCTGTTATATACCAATCTGAAATAAAGTGTTAAAAATAGTTAAAACTTCAACGTTTCTATCGCTCCCCGCCTACAAAACATCTTTGGATAGAAAATGTACAAAAATTTTGGTTCAATTTGTAGAACATAGCGTAATACATATTCAGTAAAACTTTTATGTTAAAATATTCAATAATTCACGAGATATTGTGCTCGCAATACAAAAAAAACACATTTTGAGATACAGCACTTTATATATAAAGATAAGGCACTTTTCAAAGTTTACATTGAACAACTGATAAATTTTCCTTCATAACTTTCATAATTATGGGAATTTCTTTTAACGCTGATTGTTTTAAATTGTTCAGAAATAACTGGTGAATAATATTTTATTTTCAAAAAATTGAAAATTTTCGAATTTAACAGTCGTATATCCGCTTAAGAGCCTAAAACATTGCGCAACATATATTCAACAAGAAACGTTTTTTTTTAAATATACGCAATTCAAAAGAATAGCTTATGTAACGAGATTAAATAATCTACGTAATAAATATCACATTCCGGAATGTGTTTTGCAATTCTTCAAGCATATCCATTTATTCACGCACTTCGCTTCTTAAAATCCAATTTTAATGCAGGGTGTTTTGAATTAGTAATGAGGACCAAGATAAGATTTTCAATAGACTATGAAACGAGATATTTCTTAAAATGTGTCTGGACATTTATTTCGGCGAGTAAAAGAGTTTAGAAACGAAACACTCACTAGTTCTCATTAAATATTCATACACTCTGGATCAAAACGTTTTCTTGAAGATAGAGCTATTGGGAAAGTATTTTCATGATTTCAGTTTTAAATTCGTATTAAAACTGAATTCGAAATTATTCATATTTTAGCTTCCTGTATTATTGGACTATTCACACATTTACTTTATTTAAACTGAAAATTAAAGATATTTAAGCATTTCCAGATATTATTTAAGTAGTTTTCTAGGTCAAGGGTTCCCAACATTTATTCCCACGAGTACCTCTTGATTAATCGTTATATTTTCACGTACACTCTTCTGTTATATTCTCCCTCCAACCAACTATCCGTCTATGCAAAGAAGTTTTTATCACGACATATGTTTATATATATATATTGTAACAAAATTGTCTTGAGGGTGTACGTGAATGCAATCCAATAAGCAGGATTTAAAAAATAAAGCTCTTCATTTTACAAGTATTCTAGGAAAAGAAGCGTAGCACATGTATTAAAACAGAACTTTTAAAAATTCACAGCAGAGATTCCCAATAAATCTCAACACAGCGCTCAAAGGTTTCTTATCAACTCATCAGCTTGCTTGCTGATCATCTAAGTAATTCTTCTTGACTTGAGATCTTGCTTTTATACTTTTTCAACAGGAAGTAACTTCATTACGTAGGAAGTGACGTAATCTGCAGAAAGTTCATGAAGTCAGTAGAAGTAGGTTGAAAGTTCAAGGTCCTTCTACAAAATTCCTTTTGTCACCAAAGTCGCCAAAGTTATCGCCAAGTTGCTAAGTTTGTCGCCAAGAGTCAAATGACGCGAATTAATAACATTTGCTGGAATTATTTTTTATTTTGCATTTTTACAATAATATTAGTTCAATGCCAGAACAAATAAAATCAGTTCTGTAAGAATTTCGCATTAGCTTTTTAGAATTGCTAACAACTGCACTCTATAATAATGAACTTTTCAAGTTGTTTAATTATTAAATATCAAGTATTAACTTCGGGAAACAAAATTCTGTAATTTTTTAAATTCCTTATGTTTCCTTCTTCCGCCTTTGAGTTCGCGTACCCCCTTGGGAACCACTGATCTAGGTTATTAAAGCAAGCGTAATGTCTGAATATTTACATGAAACTTTACTACAGAAGAAAGCACACTGTGTCTTTATTCACTCTGTAGTAACTCTCTTGAGATTAATTCAGCCCTATTAGCAGAAGACGCCCAATAATGTTGTAACAATATCTTCACGATATTATGCGGCATTCAGATTATCGAACAATTAAATGAAGATATCGTACAATATCATGCGCTAATAAGGAGTAACTATTCGGTTGATTTAGTAAAGACACTTTTTTTTTATTCTCTTGAGAAAAATCTCCTTATGCACCAACGAGTACAACAGAAGGCTTACATAAATAAGTAAAATACTCAATAAATGGTTCAAAAATGTTTCAAAGAAAATTATACAAATGCAAATTCCAAAAATAATAGGGAGAAAAATACGAAACAAATGTACAGCAATTGGTCACATCCATACGAACACATGAAGGGAATTAAGCAATGAAATGAATTAACAAGGGGAATAGATACAGAAACATATTCAATTTTTTAAAAATTTTATTAATGTAAAATAATTGGTCACATTTACAGAAAAAATGGATAATAACGAGAAATAGAGTAAAAGCTGTACAAAGTGAATAGAAATGAAAAATAAGCATTCAAAAAACAAATAAAAGCACACAAATACTGAAAATATCACATAACACCTAAATCACACAAATTACTCACAAGTTACAGAGCGAAAGGGTATGATCCAAAATATTGTAAGGTATCTTTGCTACGTTGATCGATATTTCGAATACCGCACAATATCATGAAAACATTATTTAGCTACTTGAGATATTTAGGTCAGATGTCTTATCCAATTAAAGTTTGAATGTGCAGAAAAAGTGCATTAAAGTGACATCTTCTTACTTATGAATGTGCAGAATTCTAACGCACTGCCGAGAATAATTAAAGAGTTATTTCAAAATAAATGAGAAAGCGATAAATAAAGGAAGCATTTAATTATTTTTACTAAAAAAATAGCAGAAACACAAACTTCAGAACAAAGAAGGTAGCTCGATTAAGAAAAT
>BGPR01041841.1:0-13482 GCA_013235015.1 Araneus ventricosus | reverse complement strand
TATTTTATTTCTTTTTAATAAATTAAAAATATATAACTATAAGGCCCGGGCATTTAGCCTTTGTATGCTATTTATGAAGCATGACAAATTTTTCATTGTAGATGAATCTGAAGTTAAACCATAGAAAACGAGAAATAATCATTTATTTACTAACACTAGTTCAACATAAGTATTTTGTTATGGATATGAATTCTTCCAAAGCAGCTGAAGTCAAAATCGCACAAGTCTCCGATCAAACAACCGAAGCCATTACAGCGGCCTTCAAATTCTTTGATTGATTTATCGAATTGATTATCAGCTTCTTGCAAATCTACCCCCACGAATTTGACAATGCAGTAATTCTGCTGTATAAACATCAGGATTAGGAATTTAAGTCTGTAAACATGAATAAAACATTTTGAAAAAAATTGTCCTAAAACACTCATAATATGAAAATTAAAATACAAAGTAAATTTGATTAAAATTTGAATTTGCTAAAGTATTTGCATCTTCAGCTGTCTATTTCGTAATTTATTCATAAAAAATATTTTTCTTTTATAAGTCTCTGATAAAACCGTTTATCCAAAAAAGTTTTTTCTATATCTATTATATTCAATCGAAACAACTCTAATCTAAAGTTTTGCTTCATAAGTTGATTATTTCTTAAAAACACCTTTCCATATCTTTCTGTTGATACTCCAGTATTTAGTTCAAATAAAAACACATTTTCTGCGCAATGATTTCTTTCTTACTTCCCAAATAATATCTTTTTATGAAGTAATTAATGCTTACAGCTTTAAAAAATTACTAATTTGAATAATTAAATTAAAAGTGGTTGACGTTACTTAATTCAAATTAACAATATGGTAGGGAACGAGTTGATAACCTAACGCTGCTACATTGTAACATATGAAACATTGTAGTTAAAAAATGATTTGTTGCAAAAATTGTCTTGTGGGTGCAAGTGAATACAGTCCAAGAAGCAGGATAGTAAAAGAAATATGATTTTTTAATGTACGAAGGTTTCAGCAAAACACTACCGAAACACAGGTAACAAAACTAAACAGCACTTGTATAAATAATCAACAGTGATCGCCAAAAAATCTCACTTATAGCACTTTCAAACACGTTCAAATGTCTCTTAATTCACCAGCTTGCTTGCTGATCAAACTGTAACTGACTACTCTTGGTTTCAGATCTTGCTAGAGAGTTTGTTGAAGGAACTTGAATCGCTAGATGGTTTATTTCGTAAAATCCCAAAGTCTAGGGTGTTGGATGAAAGAACATTTGTTGATAAGGGATTTTTTCAGTCGGAGCATTGAGAACTAAATTGTTAAATGCAATTATGGATGATTATACCCTTCTTGTTGGTTTTAAGTGCACTCGGATCACGACTATTTTATATACAGTAGAACCCCGCTAATCCTAAATAATTGGGAACGGTGTCTGTTCGGATTACCTGAAATTCGGATGAAAATAGAAAAGAAAAAGGTGTGTACTAAAAACTTTAAGTTATAAGTACTCAGTACTACTATCTCCTGCATTCTTATAAGCAATAGAAAGAGAATATATCTCTCCTTTTCTTTAGAATAATGGATGAGCTCCTGTATGAAGTGACCATATCTTAAAGTGAATTGCATTAGTTTCTTCATTGTGTACGAAATCATACATGATGAAAAAGCATTTTTTGTTTTTAAATTTTTTCAATTACATATAATTTTCGAAAATAATATCGGTTCGGATTAACCGGAATTTCGGATTAGCGGGGTTTTACTGTATTTGGATCGTAGAAGTTACAAAGTGCTTATACCCAATCTTGGGAGGAGGTTATAAATATATGGTAGTAAAAATTTATATAATTATGTTTATAAAATAAAGTGGTGCAGTTTTTATTTTTAATAGTGAAGACCAGCATTCATAGTGCATTGTTAGGAGTTTAATGTTTTGTCATTTTTTTAACTGTTACGGTTTGCATCTATTATACACACTGGAAATCTACATAATTGTTTACTTCAAACGCGGAATATATCTTACATAGATTATTAAATGCTTTTCCATAAAAAAATATAACTTCATTCTATCTTGAGCAAATACGATAATATATCAGTTATTCACATAAATATCAATTTTATTGTCTGCTAATTTCTAAGATGCAATGCCAAAATAATTTTGAATTTTTCAAAGTCTGCTTATTTACAGATTATTAACATTTTGTTTGCAGCGAAGGTGGTTAATTTGAATGAAATCGAAAACGCAGACGAACTTCTTATATATTAAAGTACATAATTTTGAATATTTCTTATTACTTACAATTTCTAAAATTATTAAACTTGATTTGCAGTTAGTTAAATTAAATCTGTAGATAGAAAATTAGTTTAATTATATTCATATGCTTTTCTTCAACATTTCATCATTTGTAATTTTATGATAGTCTCTTAGAGTTAGTTGATCTTCTACTTACAATTTCTGTAATTTTTAACCGTATCTTTAAAACATATTTAAATGTGAAGAATCTTTGTAAAACACGGTGCATTCTAAAACAAAATTTCTAATTTTTCTTTTTCATATTTTTGCACATAGAAAGAAAAGGAAATGGTGAAATAATGAGATTTTAAAGATAAAATTTGTATCAAACAACATTGATCTTTAGATACGCGATGAAAGCCGGTAGAATAACTGTCGATGGCTCCTCTTTTTCCGCGACTGTGCATTTTTATTTTTGTCATACAGTAGAAAAAAATTTCGTGACAGTGTGGCTCTCGCCCTACCATTGGAAACTTGAACAGCAAAAGTGAAGAGATTTCATCTGGAGTCGGGCACATTTAGGTGAACTTTCATCATATGTGTGTCACATGTTCAGTGGAGTATTCGTAAATCCAGCACTGCCGGGACTCTTTTACCTAGGAAACAAAAATCGTACTGTTTTTATGGAGATTTTTGCCTATTTTTCTAATTTGTTTTACGTAAGGAAAAACAATGCCAGAACTGCATTCTGAGGCACTCCGACTCCAATATACCCTTGTGCACTTTATGCCCTTCCCATTTCTTTTCCTGGTCCCAAAGCATGTCATGTTAACAGAACCGTTTATCCTGCGCTGTCTTTTCCTCGCAACGTATTCTCAACAAAAGAAGCAAAAGGAAATTGCGTTATTATTGCAACATCAGATGGAATATGGCCTTAAAAATGTCAATTAATGAACGAAATTGACATGTGTTATCATTACAATATCAATAAACGAGCATAATAAACATATGCTATAACTAGAATATCAATAAGCGATCATAATAATCACGTGTTATAACAACACAATGCGCGAAAAAAGAAGTGTCTTCACAAGTAATGAGATTCTGGCATAATTTTGAAATGACATTCCATACCATAATAAGAAAATGACATAGTAATAATTCAGCATGCTATTTTATAAATTTACTTCTTTTAGTGTAGTATTGGAATATATATTTATTGCTGCCATTTTACTCAGAAATTAGTTATAAATTCTCACAGCAACAAGTTTAATTAAATAATATTTCAAATTGATTTTAATTAATGGCCCCTTCTCCATATATTTGTTTTGTGAAAACTGTGGGTGATGACAAAAAAACTAATGACATTTTTGTGATCAGTGCATCTGATTTACTAAACATTATAAAAAATACTCCAGATTACTGTTGGCCTAACACCTTAACTGATACGCTTATATGAATATTCTCGATATTAAGGCAATATGAAATGGAGTGTATCTGGTATGTCATTTTAAAAATTAGAGCTTATTGGCTGCCTATCGAATGCTGCTGCGAACGTTTACAAATACTGGATTCCAACCTCCACAGTACCTAATTTACGACCTCATTTGATTCTGAATAGTTGCTCTGCTCTTAGAATTGAGTCGTATAACTGTAAAACTGGCTGTCTCCGGGACAGAAAATTCTTAAGAAATGAGGATTTTCTATCACATCTAGCCAAATTGAGATTTTAAAAAAAAATACTGCTTTGAATTCGATGCATTCGGGCAGTTTAATTCAGTATGCAATTTATGGAAATGAGGCATGATGAAGAAGAGGGAGGGAGTTATATAAGGTTTTCTTTTGGATATGAACAGATTTTCAGTTCGTTTTGATATGGACAGTTTTGCAACAATCTGAAATCTAAATAAATGCACCAAATGTTATAGAAAGTAGGAGACATACCATTTTTTTGCAAAAATATTATTGAAAGAAGGAGATTTCCCATAAAAATAGAATCAATCATTAAAATATATCAGATTCTCATGGCCACATCTTCTCCAGGGTCTCACTTTAATAAAAGTGGTTATATAGTAAACACTATTCTCGCTTGAGTCGTATTCAGTATATTATATTACATTAGTGAAATGCCAAGCACTTGAAGGTATTTAGGAAAAAGATCACGGATACAAATTTTCAAATCTTCTTGCCTAACTATGTAATATTTGATGTCTCATTTTGGCATGAAACTTATTTGTTCCCGTTTCTGAAGTCAGATAAATACGTACATTTTCCAAATACAAAAAGAGTATGCAAATAATCCGTAGACATTTTAAGAAACCATAAAATGTAAGCTGATTGTGGGGCACTTCATGCACATTTGTTGGATTCAATCAACAATAATTTTTTAGTTCAAAATTCCATATAATAATTTTAGTACCAAAAAAAAAAGTTTTGAAGATGTCGAATTTGAAATAGTTTATTTAAGGTAACTTATGATTAAATTTGTTGCCTTCTTTCCATCCACTACTACATTTTAACCACGACGCTGCTTTTAGTGACTGGTTAAAGTATACTTGTTTATGAATATACATCAAGATTTTGCTAATCTTGATTTCCTATTTGAACACTTTTTAAAAAAATATATCAAATCCTACTGATTTTATGCTGAATGATTTTGGGTTCTATTGCTAACTAAATTGTAGCTGAGCTTGGTTAGACAAAACGGGATCGAATTTTCGTGAAAGAACACGATGGGAACACGTTGCGCAAATTATTTTAGACAGATATTCAGTTTCAAAAGCGCTATGGAAAATTCTAGGGAATCTCGAAATTTCTCCAATACGCCTACAGAATTATTCGCTGAATGAATTCCTGGTTATGAAATTAGACCCCAAAAATTATACGGTTGTGATGATAATTTCGAGTCTTACAGGCGTTTGAAAAAAATGGTTCATCTAATGTTGAATGAGTTATATAAACTTTTGATAATATCTCGAAAACTAATTCAGATATGCTCACAGGTTTTTGTATTCCGTCGTTTCAGTATATCAGCTTTGCTCTCACGTAAACGTTTCTCAATTTTACATTTCACTTTTTTTCACATTCATGTTTAAAAAGTTGTATAAAACATTATTCTTTCTTTATTTATGAATTTATTTCATTTTTATACATTCAGATTATGTTCTTTTAGTGAGTGAAAAAGTTTTTGAGAAAACTATAATATTTTCCGATATGTTATCAAAGGTTTATATAACTCATTTAACATTAGAAAAGCTATTTTTTCAAAAGCTATAAGTCTTGAAATTATTATCACAACTGTATAAAAATTTTTTTGGCTAATTTCATGACTAGGAATCCATTCAGCGAAAGAAATCGGTAGTCGCAATGCAGCAATTTTGATATAGGAGTAATAAAACTTTTTAATTAACGAGTTTAATCAGTTTCTTAATCTGAATAAAAATGTCCCTTTGAGTCATTATGATTGACATTAGTTTTTTGAAGATGCAATAATATATACCAGAATACAGGTGTCCATTTTTTTTGTTGACCACAGTACCCTATAATCTTAATTAGTGGTAGTAAACTAAAATAATGGTAAGAATTGTTAGGTGCAACAGGTTTATAAAGAACAGTTTCATTTGCATTTTTTCCGGGTAGTTGCTCCTATTAGTGCCGCTCAATAAGGGGGTCCTGTACTAAATACTTTTTTCAAGGCGAAGAAAAAAATCGACAAATGTGCATGAAGTGCACAAATTTAAAATCCGCTTATATTTATAGTTTCTTGAAATGTCTACGGATTGCTTGAACACTGTATTTTTATTTGGAAAGGATTGCATATTTGAAAATTTATAGAATAAATATTACCACGTTTAATATTCCAGAAGTTTCTATATAAAATTTTAAAATTTCATATCTACGACATTGATAAATAAACCGTCTGGTTTCTTTAATATAAAGTCTGGAATTTTATTTCTGGGCTGGTAAATGAAAATAATGTTACGTATTACTAATTGTTAGAATGTGATACAAAAACTCCAATGTTACAATACTGGGAAGCTAAAAGTTCTAAGATTGAATTATTACTTGTGTTCGATACGGCAGAAGAATAAGAATAACAAAGGAAGTGAAAGAAATGCAAAATACTGAATATCCTTCTCCCCGGTTTCCTCTCAACCCTGGAAAGGAGACAAGTTTGAGAAGCTGAATCCGCGCAGTACTCAACACAATACTAAAATTAGTTATATGGGTTGTTTAATGGAAACCACATCCCTTTTCAGGGATTGCTCTGCATTAAACAACTTGTTCACTTTTCGACATATTTTAATGTTTGCCAAAATGTATCATTGTTAATATGTCTCAAGCTAGGTAATATTCTTGACTTGATGCAACTAAGGAGCAAAGGACACAGATGATTTACGCATGCGTGAGATAAACGATAGTAGAGCCTTCAATTGTGGAAATCGGAATTAACTACTTCGAATTCTCAATATTACCAACGAACTAATTGACTCCATGTTATGTTTTCGGTATGGGTAAATGGAAATTTTTTCACATTGTTTACATTCTGGATACCTTTATTTTTTATTTATTAAATTGTGGAATTACGTCAAGTACGTCAGGAAAAAAATCGATTATCTCTTCAAAATACATATTATTCAAGATTCTTCGAGAAAAGGACAGTAAGTTTTAAATGTTTTTCAAAACTTTCATCAAATCCGATTTAAAAGATATACCAATTTGCAATATTTTAAAATATCATTTTCGCGTTTTTATATGAAATAATAAACTTCTGTTTTATTTTTGTACTATTTCTGTAGCATTTTAAAATGCTTATTATGTGGTACAATTTGACTAAATAAACATTATGTTTGTTTTCTCAAACTTTGATAGATTAAATACCGAATAATATGACTTTTTAATAAAACTTATTTTTAAAGTAATTCATTAATCTTTCGATATAACTCTCGAAATACATGTTTTATTTTCATTATGGTTATTTTTTTGAACTATTATAATAATTTAATGGAGTCCCATTAAAAAAATTTGACGAGGAAAATCAGTTTTTCAAATAATTAATAGTGTTTACTAACTCAACCCTAATCATTGAGGCAGCATGGTTTCATTTAATATATTCCTAACTCTTTCAATCATTTCCCTTTTGAATCTTTCAGCCATACCTCTCATTTTCGTTTATAAAACAATTGTAGGTTCAAAGTTATCCCTGTTTTCATTAATGATCTCCGAAAAATAGCTTATTCAAGTTCAGGCGAAATTTAGAAAAATAATTTTACAAAGTTCTTAGACTTCTATTTGACTCAGAAGTTCTAAATTTTTTCAAAAAAATTTGAACGCTGTAAAGGTTTCTAATGTTTCGAGTAATAATCTAATGAAACACAAAGATCGCAACTTTAAAGATGCTTTTTAGGAAACACAAAATAAAACAACTTCTATCAACATCTCGAAAATAACAGAGATCTCAGCGTTCTAATAATGGAGAAGACACCATCATACCAGAAGAAGCAAAATGTCAAATACCGCCATATACATATATATAGTAACCCTCTGACTGTCAAATTTTTTTAAAATTTTTAATTAGACCGTTCTCAAATATGTTCAAATACGTTATTACGAATTGTTAATTACGTGCAAGGCTTTATTAGAATAATACGATACAATGCTGTTATAGTTCTAAGTAAACACAACAGCTTGCGGAAATCGAAGGACGCAGCAGAAAACTGCTTTATCTTCTATCAGCGGAAATCGCGGGTAAAGCAGTCAGAGGGTTTAAGAAAATTTGAACGCCGGTTAATTTATTCATAAATTATTTATTTATGAAATCAAAAAATGGTGTTGCCTTCTTAAATTTATCAGATAGTGAAATAGTAAATATACAAACAATCCCTATTGCAATTCTTAGGAAGAAAATCTATCAGAAGACGTTATTTGATTTAGAATCCTATTTTTAGTTGGCATATAACATAAATTACGGTAGAGTAATGCTGATAGATACAGTTTTTTCATGCTCTTTCTGGTTAGCTAACATTTTTCATAAAATTTTTTATTTTGGTATTGTTTAGAGTCACGTTTCGCTCAATATTTTTTTAACAATTAAATGTGATCGTAAATAATTATGTCTGTAAACAGTACACATAGTGTGTGTCTCCCTGTTCATCATCTTAGTTTTCAAACAATTCCAATGTTGTCATTGATTTTGAAGCACATTATTGATTCCAGGGACACCAGACTTCATAATTTTTGTCTCGAGGAGGTCTACTCTTTGCCCCTATATATTTGCTATTTTACAAAGCTATATTAAGTGTTTTAAACGAATCAATCTAAAATACGCCACACCTACGTTATGCAAAAATTTTACTACCTGTATTTCTGAAAATATATTAATTTTAATGAAGTTATTTTAAAAATATGCAGAAACAAAGTTGTAGAAAATTTATCTCTGGAAAGTGGAAGCAGTTTTCAAATTTTTATTACAAGAACGTTTGTGAAGAATTGTGTCAAAAACAAACTTTCGAGAATAGAGAAAAGCAAGATTAGATGGAACTGAAAAGGAAAAAGAAACTCTCAACATGGAACAATGATCATATATCTCTCCTATTTTTTTTTCTTTTTAATGCGAATTATTTCTACAAACCTTTGATTTTATCAGTGTTAACACAACTACAATTGAATATGTCGCCAATACCAAAATAATTCAAATGTTTAAATGTTGTCAAACTCTTGACTTTTTCTCCAAAACACTGAAATGACTTAAGCATCCTCCATTTTCAAACGAATTCAAAAAATTTAAATCTTCCGCATACATCTTTTTTCATTGCTTCGAGAAACATTAATGTCAAATTCAAAGAAAATCGAACAAAGCGTTTGGTCGTGATTACGCAGCAGACATATTTACAGACAGATGAAATTATGAAAGTTTGAGTTAAAACGGAGACATCATTTCGCTCGGTCAATAATTAACGTCATTAACCGTAAAAATTTAAATTCATATTTTTCTGTTTAAAATTCAAAATTTAGCTCCAATACTAAGCCATTTTCCCTTTCCCTTCATTTTTTACAATTCATATTATCTTTTTGTAGAATAATGCTTCCATTAAAAAATTGAATAAATTGAAAAATTAAATTTAAGTTGTTATAAGCCAATACTAAATTAATAATATTATTATGATTTGGAACCAGCTGGTCACCGAAGTCTGCTATTTCGTAACATATAAAACCAAAGTAGTTCAAAAATGGTATGTAAATTGTTATTTCGGTTTAATTGCAATCTCCATCTTTATAAACCCTGTCGTAACGTTTTAGAAAAAAAACATGTTTTTATTTTAAAGAAAGGGAGTGAAAATTTGGTACTTACCCTGTACGCCCTTTCTCCTTCTACGCGTCAGAGTGAAGAACACAGAGAAAGTATTTGAACGTCTTTCTTTCGATAGATTTTAAAATGATATATCGATATATTTGAATCTGCCAAAATAACGTGTGGGTATGCAA
Source organism: Araneus ventricosus (assembly GCA_013235015.1). NCBI lineage: Eukaryota > Metazoa > Arthropoda > Arachnida > Araneae > Araneidae > Araneus > Araneus ventricosus. The sequence goes on along the minus strand of BGPR01041841.1, from coordinate 3,774 downwards.
CAATAGGTTTAACGTTTTTTATTGTTGCTGTACCTTTTTATTTTTGATAAACATTAATAGCAACGAAAATGGTTAGCTATCGCAGTTACATTGGAATTGCACATGAGTAGATATCTTATATTGTCTTCAGTCTAGCTATATTAGCGTCCAGTTTTGAAACAACACGGGGGCTATTTTGGGACGGACCTCGTAATTTTGAACCGCGGGCAGATGACGAGGACGACACCTGAGCTGGGACCCCCTCTCCAAGATTCCACCCCACGAAAGCGGGAGGGCGTTTGGCCACTGCGTATGATTTAGCGCGCAACATGCCCCATACACCGCGGATCTTCAGTGGAATCGTGTTTCGAACCCTCTGGCCCCAAAGCCGAGACCTTACCACTAGGCCACCGCGGCCTCAACTTCAGTACATTGCCGTAAATGTTGAACTCATGTGTGACAGACTTTAAGCGGTGCCCATTTCTTTTCCTTGACGTCAAGTTTCATACCAAAGTTTTTTTACCTTTTCAACAAGACTGTTTATGCTAAGCTGCCAAACAGCAGATTTATCCAAAATGTATCAAAATGAATGGAAATTATTTTCATAAGCTTAAGGGAATCCCCATTATTTTGTAACCGATGGTGTTGCGTTGACACAACGGTCAAAATAAACGCTTATAAAAATTTGACTATCTAATAAATTTTATATTAACGGCAGTTTTTGAGTAAAGTATAATATGGATAATATTTCAGCAAAGAAATATTTGCCTTTAATGGTGATTTCATTTTTAAAATTGAGTTCCGTACTCGATACATTCTTTAACCAAAATTTTTGACTCGGTCTTTTCGGAGAAAATATACTTCTAGAGAAACAAGAGTGTTAGAGGTGATCTATTGTTAGTCAAGGTCACTGCATGTCACAACATGCCAGGAATAAGTTGTTTGTGGTTTTGTGGAGGGGGAGTAAAAACCCCTGTTGCGTTCGCGCCACATCAGCGGAAAACGGGGAGTCAGTCCCTTACCAGCGCCGTTACTGTTGTGGTAATCTTTCTCATTTTGACTTTATGAAATGCCTAGAAAGAAATTTCTTACGCTCGAAGAAGCTATTCAATGATGATGAACAGAGTGACATCGATATTATTATTGTTCCGCCAGAAACAGCAGAAGCTAATGACGAATGAGAAGGAAATGATATTATTTTGAATCATGACAATGATTATTTACCTTGCCATACTGCAGGTGAAATTGAAGTGCACTCAAAAAAGAAGCTTGAGTCCTCTGAAAGTAATTATGGTCGAGCGAAAAAATTTTAAAAATAAAAAACTGAACAATTCAAATGGATAAAAAAGGAATCAGTAAATATGCCTCAGCCGAAAAATGAAGAAAAAGACAGAATGGAATTTGTAAAAAAAAAGGGTAAAACTTGAGGAGAGATTTTTTTATCTTTTTTACGGTTCTGATTTTTTTTCACTTCTCGTAGAACAGACAAACTTGTATGACAGGCAAAGAAATCGCCCAGATTTTATGGCATGCGAAGCTTACATGAAACGATTTATTCGAATATTGCTGTTTACGGGATATCTTCCTTTACCTCAGGAAGATATATACTGGTCTCTTGATAAGGATATTTTTGTTCCTATTGTGCGAGATTAGATGTCACGTTTGCAATACAAAGAATTTGCATTTGGATAACAGTCAAATCAACAATAGTGATATGTTACATAAGGTGAGACCGCATCTAAACTTGCTAAATAGAAAGCTTCAACAATTTGGTATATTTTCGCATGATTTGAGTATTGATGAGAAAATGATTCTTTATAGAGGTAAACATTCTGCATTCTGTAGTGAAGTCTTTGACATGTGAAACTAATTTTACAATAAGAAAAAATGTGTAAAAAAAGGCTAAATTTAAAAATAAATTAATTATCTTTAAATTGACTTGCAGCTTACCCTTATTCCGCTGACGTGACGTGAACGCACCAGTTAATTTTTCAAAAGGTAAAACAATTTTTCTCATTTTCACTCTAAATTATTGTAATATATGCTCAAATTAATAACTTATATTAATTGTATATAAAAAGTATCATACCTTATAGTTGTGGTGGATAATGGGTTAAATCAATTGTAATTTGAAACTGATTAGATTTTGAGATATTCAAAAAAAACTAAGAAAGGGGGTATGGAATACAAGATGGGTGCCTCGAGCTCAACCCCAGGAGCAGGGACTTTTAGAATGTTCATCAGAAGCCCCTCACAAACATGTGTAACAATTTTCAAAACTGTATGATTCCATGTTTTTTTCGACACTTATTGGACATTCGTTGACTGTTATATGTTGCATTTATTCATAAACACAAATTGGGATATTTCTTTTAAATTAGGAATAAACATTAGATTTTTTTCTTAATATAAGTTCTTATTTTTTTCTTAATATAATATCAAAAGTTACAAGTTAAAAAAATGGTGATGTCGTTTTAATTTTATTAGTTAGTGAAACAGTAAATTTACAAACAATCCCTAATTTAATTCTTAGAAAGAAAATCTATTAGAAGGCATTATTTGATATAAAATCGTATTTTGCGTTTCCATATGTGATAAATTACGGTACAGTAAAGCAAGCCGATTCAGTTTTTTCATGCTCTTTCTAATAAGCTAAATATTGTGTAATCATTTTAATGTTAACTGGAACACGAGCAAGGAAAATTGTTCATTAAATTTTCTATTTCGTAATTTCATAGAGACACATGCAGCTCAATGTTCTTTTAATAATTTAATGCGATCGCAAATTTTTTATTTCATTAACTGTAAAATATTAAATTCATTTTCTTACTGTTTATATTTCAAAATTTAGTTAAAATACTAATCCTTTTTCATGCAATGTTTTCTTTTATATTTTATCATTCATTTCGAGGTCCTTTGTAGCAATTAATGCTTCCAGTATAACAAAAAATCAGTAAATTGAAAAACTGCATTAAAGGTGATTGAAAATACTGAATAATACCATTTATATGATGGTACCGATGGGAAACCAGCTTGTCTCCGATTGCTGCTGTTTGTAGTATATAAACCGTAGCAGCTCAAAAATGATTTTTATATTATTATGATTCAAATATCCATCTCTACACACACCAAAGTAAGGTTTCAGAGAAAAAAAGTGGACTGTATTTTTATTTATTTTGTTATTATTTGTAATTATAAGATCGCAAATTTAGTATCTGACAGGGACGCCAATTTCTGTAGTTTGGCCTCTGAGTGAAGAACAATACAAAAGTATTTGGAAGTCTTCCTTTCGAGAGTTTTCGATAATCTAATTGCCAAAATGATTTTTATGTACACAACATAAGTTTTGTTCTTCCTTCACCTTTTTATTTTGGATAAACAGAAATAGCAATTTACATGACTGTCCTGCTCTCGCCATTACAATGGAGTAGCAAGTGAATAGAAATTTTATTTTGCCTTCAGTCCATTTCCGTAAATGTTGAATGTATGTGTGACAAACTTTACGTGGTACCCATTTCTTTTCCTTGACGTCAAGTTTCATACCAACGTAGCATTTTTTCAACAAAACAGTTTATGCTATGCTATTTTATCCACACAGCACATTCATCCAAAATGTACCAAAATGAATCGAAATCATTTTCATACAATTCTTATTATTCTGATACAATATTGCTGTAACAAATACCAACACACGAAACAAATTACTTTGTGATATCTATAAATGAGAATAATAAACAGTTGGTATCTATACATATTGGCATGTGAAAAAAATTGTCTTCACAAGCAATGAGTCAG
>BGPR01041840.1:0-13482 GCA_013235015.1 Araneus ventricosus | reverse complement strand
ATTTTCTTAATCGAGCTACCTTCTTTGTTCTGAAGTTTGTGTTTCTGCTATTTTTTTAGTAAAAATAATTAAATGCTTCCTTTATTTATCGCTTTCTCATTTATTTTGAAATAACTCTTTAATTATTCTCGGCAGTGCGTTAGAATTCTGCACATTCATAAGTAAGAAGATGTCACTTTAATGCACTTTTTCTGCACATTCAAACTTTAATTGGATAAGACATCTGACCTAAATATCTCAAGTAGCTAAATAATGTTTTCATGATATTGTGCGGTATTCGAAATATCGATCAACGTAGCAAAGATACCTTACAATATTTTGGATCATACCCTTTCGCTCTGTAACTTGTGAGTAATTTGTGTGATTTAGGTGTTATGTGATATTTTCAGTATTTGTGTGCTTTTATTTGTTTTTTGAATGCTTATTTTTCATTTCTATTCACTTTGTACAGCTTTTACTCTATTTCTCGTTATTATCCATTTTTTCTGTAAATGTGACCAATTATTTTACATTAATAAAATTTTTAAAAAATTGAATATGTTTCTGTATCTATTCCCCTTGTTAATTCATTTCATTGCTTAATTCCCTTCATGTGTTCGTATGGATGTGACCAATTGCTGTACATTTGTTTCGTATTTTTCTCCCTATTATTTTTGGAATTTGCATTTGTATAATTTTCTTTGAAACATTTTTGAACCATTTATTGAGTATTTTACTTATTTATGTAAGCCTTCTGTTGTACTCGTTGGTGCATAAGGAGATTTTTCTCAAGAGAATAAAAAAAAAGTGTCTTTACTAAATCAACCGAATAGTTACTCCTTATTAGCGCATGATATTGTACGATATCTTCATTTAATTGTTCGATAATCTGAATGCCGCATAATATCGTGAAGATATTGTTACAACATTATTGGGCGTCTTCTGCTAATAGGGCTGAATTAATCTCAAGAGAGTTACTACAGAGTGAATAAAGACACAGTGTGCTTTCTTCTGTAGTAAAGTTTCATGTAAATATTCAGACATTACGCTTGCTTTAATAACCTAGATCAGTGGTTCCCAAGGGGGTACGCGAACTCAAAGGCGGAAGAAGGAAACATAAGGAATTTAAAAAATTACAGAATTTTGTTTCCCGAAGTTAATACTTGATATTTAATAATTAAACAACTTGAAAAGTTCATTATTATAGAGTGCAGTTGTTAGCAATTCTAAAAAGCTAATGCGAAATTCTTACAGAACTGATTTTATTTGTTCTGGCATTGAACTAATATTATTGTAAAAATGCAAAATAAAAAATAATTCCAGCAAATGTTATTAATTCGCGTCATTTGACTCTTGGCGACAAACTTAGCAACTTGGCGATAACTTTGGCGACTTTGGTGACAAAAGGAATTTTGTAGAAGGACCTTGAACTTTCAACCTACTTCTACTGACTTCATGAACTTTCTGCAGATTACGTCACTTCCTACGTAATGAAGTTACTTCCTGTTGAAAAAGTATAAAAGCAAGATCTCAAGTCAAGAAGAATTACTTAGATGATCAGCAAGCAAGCTGATGAGTTGATAAGAAACCTTTGAGCGCTGTGTTGAGATTTATTGGGAATCTCTGCTGTGAATTTTTAAAAGTTCTGTTTTAATACATGTGCTACGCTTCTTTTCCTAGAATACTTGTAAAATGAAGAGCTTTATTTTTTAAATCCTGCTTATTGGATTGCATTCACGTACACCCTCAAGACAATTTTGTTACAATATATATATATAAACATATGTCGTGATAAAAACTTCTTTGCATAGACGGATAGTTGGTTGGAGGGAGAATATAACAGAAGAGTGTACGTGAAAATATAACGATTAATCAAGAGGTACTCGTGGGAATAAATGTTGGGAACCCTTGACCTAGAAAACTACTTAAATAATATCTGGAAATGCTTAAATATCTTTAATTTTCAGTTTAAATAAAGTAAATGTGTGAATAGTCCAATAATACAGGAAGCTAAAATATGAATAATTTCGAATTCAGTTTTAATACGAATTTAAAACTGAAATCATGAAAATACTTTCCCAATAGCTCTATCTTCAAGAAAACGTTTTGATCCAGAGTGTATGAATATTTAATGAGAACTAGTGAGTGTTTCGTTTCTAAACTCTTTTACTCGCCGAAATAAATGTCCAGACACATTTTAAGAAATATCTCGTTTCATAGTCTATTGAAAATCTTATCTTGGTCCTCATTACTAATTCAAAACACCCTGCATTAAAATTGGATTTTAAGAAGCGAAGTGCGTGAATAAATGGATATGCTTGAAGAATTGCAAAACACATTCCGGAATGTGATATTTATTACGTAGATTATTTAATCTCGTTACATAAGCTATTCTTTTGAATTGCGTATATTTAAAAAAAAACGTTTCTTGTTGAATATATGTTGCGCAATGTTTTAGGCTCTTAAGCGGATATACGACTGTTAAATTCGAAAATTTTCAATTTTTTGAAAATAAAATATTATTCACCAGTTATTTCTGAACAATTTAAAACAATCAGCGTTAAAAGAAATTCCCATAATTATGAAAGTTATGAAGGAAAATTTATCAGTTGTTCAATGTAAACTTTGAAAAGTGCCTTATCTTTATATATAAAGTGCTGTATCTCAAAATGTGTTTTTTTTGTATTGCGAGCACAATATCTCGTGAATTATTGAATATTTTAACATAAAAGTTTTACTGAATATGTATTACGCTATGTTCTACAAATTGAACCAAAATTTTTGTACATTTTCTATCCAAAGATGTTTTGTAGGCGGGGAGCGATAGAAACGTTGAAGTTTTAACTATTTTTAACACTTTATTTCAGATTGGTATATAACAGAGAAATTAAATTTATTTGTAAGTAAATTGTGGTTCAATTTATTACCAATATAATATATATAATGATAAATATAATTTCTTGTTTGGATTAGAGAAATACCCAAAATATCTTGTTTAGACTATTATTTTATCCATAATCATGCGCGCAAGGTGACTATCTCATTCTTTCTCAAACAATTATGTCCATATTTATTATTCTCTCAAATAAATACGTGCAAATATTAAGGTTTGAAAATCTGTGCACTATATCAGAAAGAATAGATATTTTTCTAGAAAAAAAGTGAGTTTATGAAATGCATCGTTTCAAAGATGCAATGTATAGAATTTGACAGTTTTCCCCCTATTTTGACTAGGTTTAAGAGTCGTATGTCGCCTTAAGGAATAACGATTTAAGAATTCTAATCTAATCTTAGTAACCAGTTACAGTAGTTTCCTATTAGATGTTGGTCAGAAGTGTAAATTTTGTTTTCATATTTTGGCTAAGTATTTGACATATTAGTTACATTCATCGAAGGCCAAACTTCTCTTATTCCTTCCAAAAGTAAGCTATAAGGAAACAAGTTAGCACTGAAGCTGAGATTCTCATAGGTTAATAATCTATCATAGCAAACAAAGGCAATGTGAATCATCCATCTCTAAACCACTCACCAAATATACATATTAAAAGATCTTGAGTGGGTATCGTTTTTCATCGTCTTTCTTTAGACTAGATATTTTTCAATAACGGTCAGAGACTGAATAATGATCGCCAGAGAACTTTCTATGTTTCAAACATTTTTCCCAATTTAGCAGAAATTTGTTAAGCTATTAATATTCATACAAAACTATTTTTTAATTTTATTTATGGCTCAGTCATTATATGCTTCGTTTAAACAATTTGTACGAATATAACACGTATGTGGCTAACACGTATATAGTTTAATATAATCAAAAGGATTTCGAATTTAAGACATGTATAACAACATTGTACTGGGAATATCCTTACATCTATCTGCGCCTACTTTTCGAACGAGCAACTGTTGGATGCAAGCGTTGGCGAAAGATAGCAGTTTATGCAGATTCAGCATTGCTGATTGCCGCTGTCGTTTCGCTCTCTTGTATTTAGCCCTCCTCCTCTGCGATACTTTATCAGTTACAGTTCACTTGTACCTGTCTGTGTGAACGCTTGAGTGGTGCATCTCGTTCACGCTTTTAATAAAGAAGAGTTTATGAATTGGACTTGCATTCAACTCCCACGCCTTCAGCAACAACAGAAAAAATCTCATTTTCGGAGGGTTGGATACATTTTAAAAATGAAAGACAACTCCTTTACATAGAAGAAAATGCGAAGTTCTCCAAACTCAACGTATACATCATGAATAAGCAGAAATTTTCAGAACATCATTACACATGGAAGTGTGAACTTCTCAAATTTTAAAATCTATGAATTCCTGATTTAACAGGATCGCCAGTTCAAAATGCGATGGTAGAGCTATATATGTAGGTTGAGGAATGTAACAGTTATAATTAACAAAATTTAACAAAGATATTAAATATAAATTAATTAGTTAAATATTGTTTAAAACTCTTTGTATTATATCGTATGGCGCATATGCAGATAATTCTAATATAATACAGATACAAATAATAGTAAAAAAATAAAAAGTTAAAAAGGAAAAATCATACATAAGAAACAGAAGATTTAAACAATGACAATAACAATACACTTTTTGCGCGCTTAACGTAACAGCATCAAATGATTGCATCAACAAAAATTACAACAATTAATATTTAAAACAAATAAAATAGAGTTTAGAAAGTAAGAAAAGAGTATACTTTCGATTTATAATCTTACCCTTGACAGAAAATTTTGTCCATTTTAGAACTCCTATGGCGAGTGGTCTTCGAAAAAGTTCGTCATTCGGGTTCTCATTCATTCCTTCCATTTTGAATATTTTTTACTTTCTAAATTCTATTTTATTTCTTTTAAATATTAATTGTTATAATTTTTATTGATGCAATCATTTGATGCTGCTGCGTTAAGCGCGCAAAAAAGTGTATTGTTATCGTCATTGTTTCTTATGTATAATCTTTCCTTTTTAACTTTTTGTTTTGTTTACTATTATTTGAGGAATGTAATATGCATAACTTAAAGTAAAATTAACTATTATACAATAGACTACATTCCATGATTTTGTAAAGTATTTAGAAAAGACAAATTTTTATATTATCTTTTTCATACACTTAACGCAGTTATTTGGAAGTAATAAAATTATTTTCATACAGAAAGTCTTGCATTATCGTGTTAAATGAATAAAGAAATTTCAAGAAGCTTTTTCAATCTCCTCTGGAGGTTTGATATTCTGCAGCATTCACAAAATGGACAAATTCCAATTAGAAAGATATCGTGTTTATTAAATTACATGCAGATATTTTTAAAGAAATGTTTAAACAGCAGTTGTTAAACGTAGACCCAAAATGGAGGACAAATTTGTAGAGCAATAGTATGCATTTTATTGTAACCTTCTCAAGATAGTTTAGAGAATATTTTTTTAATATTCAGATTTTAGAATTTAAAAAAAAAGAGCAACTACAGATGTTTGACATTAAATTATGGAATGATGTAATCTTTTTAAAACCGAAGTAAGCATAACATTTTGTCATCTTCAACAATGTTTTACAGAATATTTTGAATTGCGATGCTGCTTGAGTAAACTGAAGTTTCGACTTTTTCAACTTCTTGCAAGTGTTTTCCGATACTCTTTTTCTTTAGAAACTTTTTAACGGATTCACTAACAAAAGTTTGAAGAAATAATATGGGGATTAAGGAATAAAGCAGCTTGGGAGGAAGAAGGTGAATGAAACTGTGACGGTTGCTTACTTTTCTAACTTCGAATTACGTGAGCTTTCAAAGCAATAAACTAAGTGTTCTTTTGAAGAAGGAAGAAAATGATCATTTTGACGGATTAAATGTTTCCCGTTTTTTGGTGTTGATTTTTTCTTTCTTTCTAACTTTCGAAGAAAATAATTTGTGATGTTGATTTCAAAGTAACAATTTGGGTTGTAACAGAGAAAAGGACTAATTAAAATAACGCCCACGGAGATACAACTTTATTGACATAACATTAAACAAATATAAAATCAAATCCCAATGTTGCAAATTATGAAGAAGAATTCAAAATAGCATTTAAATAATTTATAGCATATAACGACTAAAAGTTTTCGATAAATCGGAAATCTGATAAAGATTGAAACATTTAAGACGCATATTAGGCGCCTACATCTCCTCTTTTCAATATTACCTATTTTCTCCAAATTACTTGCAAACATATTAATTGTCTTAAGAGAAGGAATTGAATTCTAATGTGCGAAATTAAACTGATTTCGAAATGTATGATGCGCATCCACTTAACTATTATTTCTGTAAAATGCCTTCACAGCGAATATTTGTTGTTCGTTCATTCACGACTCCATCTCAACGAAGTGCTGATATACAACATCCCTAGAACAGAAAGGAAATTTCCAGATAGAACTATTATCATTTTGTTCTTTGAGGAACTTGCTATATACAGGGTTGTACAATCACACGTTTTATTCGTTTCAGTTCAAGCTTTTATTTAATATTCGCTTGAAAATTTCATGCCTTAATGTTATTGAAGCACTACAAATTCAGATAATTAAATTAAGGTACAATGGCCAAATTTAGCGATAGAAGTACGAAATTTAAGACGATCGTCTAAAATTACCTTTTTGTTTTTAATTAAGGTACTATGACGACATTTAAGGGTAGGTGTACGACATTGAGAACAATCGTCAAATTTGCCTTTTTGTTTTTAATTAAGGTACTATGGCCACATTTAACGATAGATGTACGAAATTGACAACGATCGGCAAAAATCACCTTTTTGTTTTTAATTAAGTTACTATGGGCAAATTTAACGATAAATATACAAAATTGAAAACGATCGCTAAAAATTGCCTTTTTGTTTTTAATTAAAGTACTATCGCCGCATTTAACGATAGATGTACGAAATCGAAAACGATCGTCAAAAATTGCCTTTTCGTTTTTAATTAAGGTACTATGGCCACATTTAACGACAGATGTAACGAAATTTTATTATTAACTTTTTGTTTTATTTACTATTTTATCTCATTCCGTAACCTAGCAATTTATTGCATTATGTAATTTAATAATATTTTCTTTCTATAACTTTATCAATTTAATAATTTTTAGATAATTTTTAATTTTAAATTTTTATTTCTATTTACAATTCTTTTATACAATTATATATTATTGCTATCACAATTTTAGTAACCCTTTCAGCGAGTAACGATGTAATACGAAAATGAAATGTGAAATGTACGATGTACGACGTCCAATATTTCAATGATATCTATGGAACAGATTTTTATCAAGTGAGGTCACTTCATAGGAAGAAGAGGGGCATGTAGATATGGAAAAGGTAAAACATTCGTAGCATCTAATTATTGAAATCAAAATAATTAAAGCTACATTTTGCTGTTGAATAAGAAAACAAAAACGTTAAATTTAATATTATATGAGGGCTATGCTTATGCTTTCTTAACCAAATGTCGAAAGCATGTTGTTGACGCGCCAACTGCGTTTGGCGCCTCGGCGGGGTTGCCAAATGTAGACGCCAAAGAATAGTTGACTTTTTGTCAGAAGCTTGTATGATCTGACCAGGTAATGACGTGTGAGCAAAGGCTCATAATCGTTATAATTCGGAATAAAGTATTTTAATGGAATTTACGTGAAGAAGATTTGTTCAGGATCTGTTATTATGTAAAGACGTCTGAGAGTATAGGGCTCACTGATTTAGGCTAAAATTTAATGAATAATCACACTGGTTCGTCACAAAATACAAACACATGTTATGCAGCGAAGATGTTTAAAATTATTTTGGTTGAAATCTAGAAGTTGGTAAACACTCTTAAAACGGTGCTAAATCGCCAAAGCAAGACGTTGACCGCTGCATATCATTGGAGCCAAGTCGCCAAAGCGGTATGCAGGTATTACCTGTATTAGCTTTGGTGACTCGGCGCCATTTTAAGAGTGTGCATCAACTTCTAGATTTCAACCATTATTTTATATTCCATTCAGGCATTTTTAATTATGAAACAATTGCACAAACTAATTAAAGATTCCTTTTAATAAAGATTAAAATTAAATAAAAGCATCCAAATAACACAAAACGACTTTGGTATTAAATGTTAAAAACAAAATACACCATGAAGGGCTGCTTAAAGCTGAATAAGAAAGCTTTGAAATGGTTAGCAAATATAGCTGTATATAGAAAGGCGAAGAAAAACAAAATGCTTAAATATCGGGAATTTATGGTCTAAACTAACTTGCCCGAACTCCTTTATCAAGTTTCAGCCACGTCGAAGAAATCTTGTAAAAGTTCATTTATCTTTTGTAATCAGTTTGCTAGTCTTTTCGCAAGATTCTCAACTGCGACGAAAAAATAAGTTTAACAAATGCTCTTGAAAGGAAGCTGGACTGAAAGCAATACAAGCGGTTGCCCAGGGCACTGAGACACCCCGCGTGTGTCTCAATGCTTTGCACTTTCTATGAAAAGGAAGGAAAGTCAAGGTTACAATACATATTGATAGAAGACCGTCTGATAAGAGGATACTGGAAGGACAATTGATAATGGATTAATGGAACTTTCGAGACAGAAATGAAATGGCAAGTAGCCACTGCCGGGCATATAGAGTGAAACATTTCTAAAATATTTTTGACTCTTTTGTAACTGGGTAACTAATCTTCCGATAAACTGAGTGTTTTCTTTTTTTCTTTGCAGAAAACTTGGTCCTGATAGAATATACTCAAACTTCAGAAAAAAATTATGTTTAGAGAATTAATGGTTTTTCAGTATCTCTGGCAATCGTTCTGATTTTCAAATAGTAAAATGTTTGATATAAAAATGATATTACACTAGAAAAAATGTTGAAAAATGAGCCTGGAAAAAAATGAAATAAAAATAACGCCTACCCTGTGTACAATGCGAAATGAAAATCACATGTTTTCGTGGTTTCAAAGAAATAAATAAGGCAATTAAGAAGTATTGAATATCTAAAAAGGCAAAAATAAATTAAAAATTAATAAAATATTTAAAAAATTTAAAATAAAAATCATAAAAATGCATAAAAACGTCAAAAAAATTTTATAAAAAATCAAAAATAAAATAAAAAAAACCTTAAAAATCTTTATGAAAAATATACAAAAAAAAATTTCAAATCTATAGTTTGTGTTCCCTCACTAGATGGAGATGGTGCACGCATCCATTTGCCATGTTTACATTATAACACACGCTTGGTAAGGCGTCCTTCTTTGTTCCACAAATGTTATGAGAGGTAAGATTTTTAGCCCTTCTTTTCATACTTTGTTCAAAAGACTGTCTTTAATTTCTTCTTTGTGGATAAATGTTTTTCTTTCCAATACATCCTCGAATAGGTTCAGGCCAAAAGAGTATATTAAATATCAGACCTTAAAGTATTTTTCCTCTACAGAAAACCTATTCCATTTTTGAATCTGCATGGATGTCCGAACTCTGATGAAGTCATTCACCAGATTCTTACTTCTTGTCGTTGTCTGCTATTATTTTTTACTCTTCCACATTTATAATTCCCTTTATTAATATTTTTATTTATTTTGTAATTAAGAAGTCGTAGCAAAGCGAATACCACAATAAGTATTTTTGTATAGCAAAGTGGGGACGTTAAATTTTAATCTTAGCCAAAAGGCGAACCTTGGAGCAAAAAGACAAGAAATCGACATAAAAAATGGAAATTGTTTACTAACAGTATCTATTATTGCTTGAGATGTTATAGTTCTCTACAGAACACTGTCAAGTTAAATTCATTAGCAGTTATACAAAAATATAACGTTATTAGTCATATTTTTATAGAGATTAAGATATATTTTATAGATACTAAAAGGAGAAAATTGGTATAGATAGATTTTAAAAAAGTTCGTGCTCGTCAGCATGACAAGAATATCTGCTATTGAACAGGAATACATATATCACAGCAGTTACAGACACAGTATCACATTTACACATGCAGTAAGTATCATGACAATATCATTGGGGAGCATTTCTTTCCTGCAATGTTTACAATAATGGCTCATTTTTATATAACAAAGTGTGGACGCTAGTCAGCCGTTATGGCAAAAACACAAGGAATAGACATAACAGAAACTGAAATTCATTCACAAGCTTCGCTTTAGTGTAATTTCAACAATAATGTTTGAAGTCAGATCCCACAAACAGTAATATATTATTATATAAACCGTCCTGTGTGTGTACGGTGAAAACAGTCCAACCATCAGGTTAACGAATAATGACACTTTATTCTCAAATATTCCGGAAAACACGAAGCTCAGATAACATTAATCAGCACTTGCACAAACTAGCAGTAAAAGCAGACAGCAATCACTAACGGTAATAGCAATAGCACGAATAATAGCGCTCAACGTCTAACAGCTAACCAACTCGCAAAGCTAACAAGTCTCCAAAGAGATTTTTCTTAGTCCGCAGCGCTCAAAAATGATTGTCTCATCTCAGTAACTCCAGGTTTTTATACCTTTTCTGACAGGATGTGATGTCACATAGAATCATCTGGTAAATTCTGAATAACTCCGCCCCTAATAGAGATATCGTGGAAATTCTAGTGTTTCTGAGGACTTTCATTTTGTCGCCAAAGCGCCTTATTTCTCTTCATGTCCCCAAAATGGTCGCCGAGGTCGGAGGCTGTTGGCCTCCATCCCCTATAGGTAGTAAGAACCTTTGTAAATGTATCTTTCCAACCATAAGGCAAACATTGTGGGAAAGCGGTATTACATTTTCGTAACAATATGCTTTGAATTGTCGATCGTAGCGTACATGTATGGACGGAATTCGTCGATCGACTGTTTTTTGCTGTTCAATCTTTGCGAGGCATAACTGGAACTTATGAAAGGGAAGGACAAATATGCCACAGAGGCTATCAAGCATTTGTAACTGTTGGCGAAAGAAATTTTCAGTTTTCATTGCGAGCCTTTGATGGGAAGAAACACTTTTAAACGGTTTTGTAAAGAAATAACGTATATTTATTTCCATGTCTATTTCCTGTATTTAGATTTCAATGAGTCACTTGAAACCATGTATAGCTATTGAAAAAAAGTGTTTCATGCAGTATACTCTACCAACCCTAATAATATTGCCCATGGATTGCAAATTTCTCGGTAAAAAGCATTAAGTAATATAATTTAATTTGAAGTCTGCGTTTAATTTAAAAACAAATAATGCATTTCATTATATTAATGTACAGGGTGACAATTATTGAACTATATGAAATAAAAAATAAAATTTTCAAAAACTACTGAGTTCAAAAATTTTATTCAAACTTTAAAAGGAACTACAGATATTCGGATTTAGTTTATGACATGGACTTTTCAATGAAAAATGAACAGAAACAATAAGAGCGCGCATGCTCAAACACTCCCAATATGCCCTGCATTCAACAGCCAAGTTTTAACTGAATCTCGCCAACGGTTCAAAAGTTATCAAGGTTTTTTTTCATATAGCTCAATAATTTTCACACTGTATTTCAGAAACATTTAAATTTCGTAAAGAAAACAGTTGCAAAGTTATAGAACTACTAATAGTTAAGTTGATTAGTGAATAGATAGCTGTAATGTAATATTTAATTCAATACATTAAAATTAAAAGCGAAGTATTATAATAGGTGCTTTTTTTAAAGTACCTTAAGTTTACGAGAATATATGCAAAAACAAATAAAAGAATCTATACAATAGAAAGAAATTTTTATCTGCCTTTCTTATAAATATCTATCAGTGATATTTATTAAATAACATATTTTATTTTAACTCTCACAGCTAATTTAATTTGCATAAAAATTTATCACTTTTTATTTCACTTAAATCTGGCGCATTTATTGTGCAAATTTTTTATCTAGCTTTATATCAATTAGAAAACTGTAATTGTGTAATTGAGTCAATTTAGAGAAAACGGTATAGTTGGTGATTAATTTTTAATATTTTTGGGTTAGTTCGAAAATATTTTAAATCAAAATGTTTTGTTGATTTGTTATATAAATCTGAAGTTCGATTAGGTAGTAAAACAAATAAGATTTACCTCAAAATCTTTCAAATATCAATCATTCATGTATATAACAAGGATAAGTTTCGTTTATTAGCATTATAATTCACTTCTCAAAAAGTACAGATACCTTTTTTACTTCTTAGAATGCAAGTACAGAAAGGATTTTTAATAATACCATACATAAAAAAATACTGTGCATACTATACATATAGAATGTATAGTGGATAAAAAAAATATATTGGACACGAAATTTATTGGTAGGTAATCAGTATCTGAACGGTTGTTGCTGAAAACGAGAAGATAATCTTATGGAAGAAAATTCATCGCTACTGAGCATGATATGACGCAGACAAATCTTCATATACTAAGCATAATACATTCTTTATCTTTCAGTAAAAAGGATCTGGGTGTCGAAACTTTTTCATCCCTCAAGCTGTTCTCAATTTTTCTGTTATCAACAGTAGACATTTTATTGAGTAAAGTAACTTCTCTTTTATCTGCTAAGACTAAAACAGTTTGAGTATTCCTCGACGAGATTACTTTTGTGCCATTTATCGCTGTCAATAAAGTAAGGACAATGAGGAAAAGTGGACCATAAAACTTCTCTTACAGATAACTGTGGAACAACTTGTAATTCTTTCGCATTCTTCTAGAGGAATCATGGAAACTATAAGAAAATGTAGTAGTTGGGATGATTCACCATGTGTTAAAATTCACACTTAAGTGCATTATTTTTTTATATTTTACTTTGAAAATAAATACATTCAGAGACATTCTGGATTACATGAAAAATAACGAAAACATTAGTTCCATTTTAAAAATGTTTAGTTAATAATTTAATATTATTATCTAATGTTATTATTTTATAAAAGTATTATTATTATGTATTAGTATTCTTAATAAAGTTAACATTTAATATTAGTAATAGGAAAAATAACGGAAAAAAGCTTAGTTTTATTTTAATTTGAAATTATATTTATTTTGAGATGGGACAAAGAAAATAAGTAACTCAAAATAAATAGTTATTTTTATAAGAGTTTTTATTTTGAAAATTAAATGGATGGGAAAAAATATAGACTTTTGATGGGACAAAAAAATACCCATGAAATTTGTGGACTTTCGGAACAATATGATTTTAGGGGAGGAAAATAAAGAAAAAATAAATAAATAAAATATTTTCGAATTTCTAGTCGTAGCATGATAATGTTTCAGGCTTGGTTAATGTCTGACTTGATTGCATCAGCTGTCGAATTCTGTGTGTAATGAATTTTATGTCACACAATTTATAGAAAGAATGTTAGCCTAAAACATTGCCATATTGGAAAACTGGCATTAGCGAAAAGATATTATTGAAATGTTGAAAACAGATTTTAATAATACAGCTACCAGAAAAATATAAGTTACTCTCTGGTGTATGACAAATAATCGATTGATCTTAGAGGATCTGCCATGGTGTTAAATTCTGAACATTTTCTAAACTTATCAGTAGAGCGTTTACAGAAATTTTATCGTTTG
>BGPR01041839.1:0-13483 GCA_013235015.1 Araneus ventricosus | reverse complement strand
CAAATAAAAAAGTAAACAGAACGACATTGACATAAAGTTTCAAATCCTATATAAAATAAGTTTTTATAAAAAAATATTTTAAGACACAGTCAATAAAAGAGAGAGAGAGAGAGAGAGAGAGAGAGAGAGTCAGTAGTTCACAGTTTCTTCAGCCTTTCATTGTGGTCAAGTGCACCGTGTAGTCAGCTGGAGGATTTCTTTTTCTTAGGAAAACGTAGTATCCCATTACACCTATAATAAGTCCAACAACAAAGAGTCCAAGGGCAGTACCAGCAAGAGTTGCTGTAAAAAGAAGAAAGCTATTGTGAAAAGGTATAAAAATCAAAAATATATGGTGCAAAAATCATGCCAAAGTTGATGCCGGCGGTTGTCTAAGTGTTTGAAGCCGGGGTTTGGGTGCAGCTAAATCGGAAGTCGTATTTTAATCCACTTTTCATATTTAGTGGAACAGGACTAGTTCGAATGTTTATGCAGTCGGACCTCTATTTAACGAAGTCGCTAAATCCCGAAAAAAAGTTCGTTATATAGAAAATTCGTTAAATAGAGATTCACCTATTAAAATACTTTAAACTACTCAAAACAGATTTTAAACTCATAAACATTAAATATTATTTAAAAAAGTAATTAATCACACCTTTATTTTGTAAATTAATGTCTATTTGTTTTATATATCTTACCCGTCAAAAAGAAATCTGCAGGGAAAACAAGAATAAAGCAAAACATTGCCCAGGAATAAACCGTATTTTCAATTTTTAAAAAATAAATTTTTATTAAAATTAATGAATTTTAATGACATTATCGCATTTATTATAACAATTAATTTTTAGCATACATCACCACATGCATCCTCAAATTTAATTACTGATAAAGTCTCTTAATTTTGTTTGAGTTTTTTGTTTGAAAAAGTGTTTTCTTTCAGAATACGTCTCGTATCTTTGCAATGCACCAAAAGCCTCTTCAGGCGTATTTTCTTCAAACTGTAATCAGCGTCGGGTTGTTTCAAATTATTTTAGCGTTTCATCATACGAAGGTTTGTTGATTTCTGCATCATAATCATTTCCGTCTACATCCTCTTCGTAGCATTTCATTGCTGTATTTTTTTCACATTGTTCAAAATATCCAATTCAGTTAGCGTTTCCGATGTTTCAGCTTCAGAATCAAGTGAAAGAAAATCATCAATCAACACATCATCGTTTTTCTTTGATGCTCAAGCACTTTCGCTTTGACATTTTCCAGCTACAAGAACCGAAATTATAGGCACGACTCTGTTCAACAATCTAGAAAATGGGAGACTAGTATAAGGACAGGGAACAGCTCCATTGAGGGTGAAAGGGGGATATTGAAAGTTTTTCTAGTGAAGTGGATAGTGAGGGGGGGGGCGGGGATAAAAGTTTCACTTCCTGGATGAAATTCAAAGAATGACAGCGATTTTAATGCTCTCGGGGGAGTTAGGCAACTGGTAAAGCCAGTTCAAGGTCATTTATCACCATAAAATGTGTTAAAAGAAAGAATAAGTTTGAAATATTCGGAAATATTTTGAGAAATAGGTAGAAAAAAATATTGGATCACAAGAAAAAGTTCATTAAATTGAGAATGCACTTCACTATTTGAAGGTTATTTTACGAAGAAATTCGCAAAATGTTCTTGGTTCCAAGGAAAAGTTCGCAAAATAGAGAAATTCGCAAAATAGAGGTTCGTTAAATAGGGACTGTATTTCGAATTCCCTTAAGATTCGAATTTTTCTCTGATCCCTTGAATTGAACTTATGGTACAAAAAAACATGCCAAAGTTGCTGCCAGCGGTTCTCTATGTGTTTGAAGCCAGGGTTTGGGTGCAGCTAAATCGGAAGTCGTACTTCAGTCCACTTTTCATATTTAGTGGAACACGACTAATTCGAATGTTTATATTTTGAATTCCCTTAAAATTCGAATTTTTCTCTGATCCCTTGAATCCCTCCCGTATTTCCCCGAAAATAGGACCTAATCGAAAGATAAGCCCTAGCTTGAATTTTCAGGATGCTCGCAAAATAAGCACTATCCCCAATACCCAATATGAGCCCTAGTTAAGAAGATCGTCGGCCAGACTGTTGCCGAATGAAAAATCGAAGTGCAGATGCATCACACGAACACGTTTGATAAATAACGAACGCTGCTGCAACTAATTAGGATCTTTAATGTTCAATATGTGCTGCAGCGGACGATTAGCATTTAGTTGAATAGATTTAAATGGGAAAATATTTCGATCCTCAAGATGAGTGTAAAAAGAAAGAGCTATTCCGCCGAGTTCAGGCATTTATGTTCTTGAACAGAAAGTACTTGATGCACACCCAGATAGCACGTAAGTTTGTAGCAAGTTTGATTTTGATTTGATATTAGCTTGTCATAGCAAATTTGAAGCGAACTTGTAGCAAATTCGCCGTGATAACTAGCGCCACCTTCCTTGCATTGTAAGTCTGCTGCAAGTTCACCATGACAAATAGCGCCACCTCCTTTGCGATGAAAATTTGCAAAACAAGCTTGATGCAAAGATAGAACAAAGAGATAATTATCTTTGTCTCTGTTTTTGAAAGAAACATCCGATTTTTAATAGCATCTCCTAGACCGTCCTTCTTTTTATTAATTCAATAAATCGATGATAATTTGTAAAAAAAAAATTTGAAACATTTTCCATCTTTTTACTAAAAGTTTTTACTTTAAAGAAAACTATATCGCTTTTTTCTTAATGTTGAAATTTTAACATTTATAAACAAAATTAAACCTGAAAAACAGTCAATGTTTGTTGAAAAATAATAACTTATACATTTTGTCCCATTTTAAAGTAATTACTTTTGAACTCTAATTTCATAATTTATTCTACTAGCAAAACGTAGTTATTAGCGAAAATCGCTCTCTCTTTGACTTCAAATCATATTCTCAACTCAAAAACTAATGAAATCAAGAAAATAGTTTAAAATAAATCGTATACGAATCGAATCGAACGATGTATTAGAGAAATCTATCTTCTCCGCTCGTAGTCGAGCTGGCGGAGTGGTAGCGACGTCTGGCTACGAAGCGGTAGGTCGCGAGTTCTATCCCGGGTTGTGTTCGCACTCTGTTTTTGCTATAATTTGCAATGAGTTTGCACGGCAAACTTGCTGCGAGTTCGTTCCATAGTGACTTCGAAGTTTAACCCTTTCAAGTTCACTACATGTTTCGTTTTGAAGATTACTAAATTTATTTCAAAAATGAGTATTAGACATGCAGCTGATCATAAATATGTAAAGAAAAAAAAATGGCATTTTTTATTTTCAAGAAATTTGTGGTTTCACGGTGAAAGTAATGAACGGTCCGAATAAGTTAACATCGAAATGCAATTTAAATTATATATTTAATTTATAATTATACGCGAGAGTATTCAGGATATTCAACCTTCATAAAATTCAATATTGCTTTCAAAGATTCAATTTTAAAAATATCAATTTGTGCTCGAACACTCATCATTTTGTTTCTCTTAGAGATCGAAAGAAATTTAGCTTTTGCAATGCCGATATCTTTGTGAATACTAACAATATTGAACTGGAAATTTTATATAAGTTGCCCTATATATCTGGCTCTTAAGTTATGAAAGAAAAATTTCGCTACGTTTCGCCCATGCGCATGGAAAAAATGCTCAATGTGTGGTTTCACTGTGAAACCGATGATCGCTAAAGGGTTAAATTGCAATTTCCTATAAATTAAAGGATGTAAAAAAAGCACAAGTATAATTTATACAATAATAAAAGAATATTTTTGCACATTCAAGAATATATTTAGGGACTCATCTCATCCTCCGACTTTACTTCCCATCAGGAACATTGCTTGAACTCTAGCAGCATGTTATGGTTATATTATTTTCAATGTTATTTGAGTTTATATTTGCTCCCCGCAATGCATTTATTTGTACAATGCATGATAAACAACAATGAAAAGAGTTATTAAATTTATCTGACAATTTCCATCAGCTTCCCAGATGAAATACATAGGCTCTTATAGGCACTTATCGATGAAGCTGATGAGGTGAAGCGGAAACAAAAGAATGACTTATAAGTTACAGAATGACGCATAATTACTAATATAATGGGCCAGGTCTCTCGGTAACGCTCTGACGTCACCAACAATAAAACTCGCGCCATAGCACTGCGAGACGTTAAACAGCATTATTTCATCGTTAGAGAACCTAAATTTCACTAATTTTAAAGTTAAAAGAGTAATTGTCGTTATAATTTCAAATTTAATAGCTCTAAAATAGTGAAATAAAATTTGCTATCCATTGATATAAAATTGATCTCGCTATGATCAATAGTTCCCGAGATAATAGAAAGTAGTAAATTACGTCAGTGGTATATCATGCGCGTGATATAATTTGGACGCCACGATGCATCTAATTATTTAGTGCAATCGTGATGATATAATTTGATAATATTTTTTGGCAACGTTAAAATTTACACAAAGACATCTGAAGTACAAGAAAAATTGTGAAACAACGAAAAATATTTCACACTAAATGTTGTTCAACAAGAGGCTTTTTGAATAAAGAAATATGTAAATAAAAAAATATTTCCTGTCATAATACATATGTTTGTTTTATTTGTTTTCAATCAATGTTAAACATTCTTTCGCATATATATCTATTTAAACACGTCAGATTTGACGGGAAATCTCTCGAATGAAGAGGCAATTTGCACCCGTCGTACCATAACGGGTGATTTTCTAGCAAACAATAAAAACAGTAATGTCTCAAAAGAACAATAGGCCAACTTGATATGTCGCCACACAGCGGTGATCCATGGATTAATGAGAGATCATGTTAAAAACTGAAAGAAGAGGAACCCTACATTTGACGTTATAAAAACTTGGGTTAGGACATCATCTCTTCAAATAAATTTTAGATTCGTGGTTTTCTTCTCCACCGGAAAATAACCATCAAAATTATCCTTTTAAGTAGGCATAGCAGTCATTTTATACCGAGTAAACGCTATGTAGTACTTTTCCGGCGTTGAAGTCTGTCAGGTGGATGGCAAAAAACGCTTCGTTTAGTGTGACTAAACGACAGTTAAATCCTGGACCATCTCTTTTGAATACCTCTACATAAAGAGCAAACAGTAGTGCATCGAATAGCAAACCGATGCACCATACACTGTAAAAAAAATCCCGTAAAATTTACGGTTTTAAACCGGCAGCTGGGTTGGTTGTGCAAAACCGTAAAAGTTACGAAGTAAATCCGTAGGCACAACGGTTTTTTACCGTATGAGATCAAGTTTTCTCGTTAAAAATTAAATCATCGAAGTAAGTGACGTCATCGACTGAGTTGAGTTGTTTTCTCCTTCTGTTCGAGTTGAGTTGAAACGTGCTGATGTGTATTATCGATTAGGAATATTAATTAATCAAGGCTTTATTATTAATTTCAGTTAATCTAATTTTTAATTGAACTTACTTGGACGATTTCGATGCAAGATGGTGACAAAACTTCGAACTCCTCCGAACCGGGGATCGAAACCGCGTTCAGAGAAACAAAAGGCAGTCACTCTAACCACTAGACCACCGGAGACTTCAGAAAATGAAGTAAAAATAATCTATTTGAGTTTTAAAGTCACTATAGCTCTAGTGGCGCCACCTAGTGGTGTAAAAATCAACTATTGCCAGAACACGTGTTTTAAGGTTAGCTTTCGAGGCCGCGGTGGCCTAGTGGTAAGGTCTCGGCTTTGGGGCCGGAGGGTTCCAGGTTCGAGACCCGATTCCACTGAAGATCCGCCGTGTATGGGGCCTGTTGCACGTTAAATCATACGTAGTGGTCAAACGTCCTCCCCTTGGTGTGGCGTGGAAGTTTGGAGAGGGGGGTGCCAGCTCAGGTGTCGTCCTCGTCATCTGACCGAGGTTCAAAATTACGAGGTCCGTCCCAAAATAGCCCTCGTGTTGCTTCAAAAACGGGACGTTAATATAACTAAACTAAATTAAGGTTAGCTTTCATGAGTGACAACAGGTTACTGCAACATGTGTAAACAATAGCGGAGATGGAACCCTATTAAAAACATGAAATGAATGCAATAAAATTACATTTAAGAAAAGGGAAAGTTATCATACGGAAAGCAATACCCTATGACGAAAAACAGAATTTGAACTGACGGTTTTAAACCGTTTATGGCTGGAGCAGAAAACGGGGAAAAACCGTTTTGTCAACAAAACAGCTTTAAACCGTCAAATATACGGAAAAAGTCGGGGGAAAAACGGATATTTTTTACAGTGTAGCCACGATGAATGTGCATTAGATAGTAATAAAAAAAACGAATAATTACCTCCTGAAAATGAATTCTTGATTATACCTAAAAGCAAAAAATAAAAATAAATTAATTAGTAAGTCATTCAAAAGTAGAAAAATGATAATAAAAAATGAACAGAACTCGAGTAAACGTACTTTCCGGGTGCTCTATCTTTTCAATTGCAGTAATTTTATATTCGACATCCTGTAAAAGAAAAGAATTTATTCTTTTAAATTTCTAAAAAAATGCTCTAAAATCTCTTAACTTGAAGGCTTTATTAATAACGAATAGACCATAGGGTGTTTAATTTACATTTCAAGCACAGTAAAACACCGTCCTATTCACTGAAGAGCCAGAAAAACTGGTACAGGCGTTCGAATGCAAATAACGGAGATATGCAACCCATCAGCCTAACGCTATGCAGGTATCTGACAAAGCTGTTGGATCGGTTCCTCCTGCTGCTACAATGGCAGGTTATCAAGATTTAAGTAACTTTGAACGGGGCCTTATAGTCGGCGCACGAGAGATGGGACATAGCATTTCCGAGGTAGCGAAGAAATTTGGATATTCTTATACAACCATTTCACGAGTGTACCATGAATATCGGGTATCCGGTAAAACATCAAATCTCCGACATCGGCGCGACCAGAAAAAGACCTTGAAAGAACGGGACCGTCGATGACTGACGAGAAACCTTAAACGAGTTAGACGTGCAACACTTCCTCAAATTGCCGCAGATTTCAATGCTGGGGCATTAAGAAATATCAGCGTGCGAACTGTTGAACGAACCATCATTGATATGGGCTTTCGGAATCGATGTCCCACTCGTGTACCGTTGTTGACTGTATGGCAGGCACCTTTACGCCTCGCCTGGGCCCGCCAGCATAAAAACCAATCCCACTATAGGCGCCTATGGGAATGTCTTTTACCACGCCAAGTTGATCATTGTGCCTGCTAGGGTTTCCATGTTTACTCTGATTGGCGCGAAACTGAGTTTTTTCTTCATCGTATTTTGAAAACCTTCCATATTTATTTACAATTAACAACTAATAACAAATTATTTTCGACTTTAAGACACTCAAGAAGGAATTCATTCTACTTTAAGTCACACACATACACACAAAAAAACTACAAAGTAGAAATGTTTACATTCTTTTAACAGATTGCATCTCTCGGTCGTCGTCGAAATAGAAAAACTTTACAAAGCATTTCTCGCCAAAAAAACGAAATATCGCCAAATATCGCCATCGGAAACACTCCCCATAGGCGTCTATAGTGGGATTGGTTTTTATGCAGCCCGCCAACTCCGCCATTAAACTATTTATGACAGGAAACAAGTTTCCTGGTCTGACGAGTCTTGTTTCCAATTGTATCGGGTGGATGGACATGTACTGGTATGGAGACAACCTCATGAATCCATGAACCCACGAACATGTCAACAGGGAACTGTTTAATCTGGTAGAGCCTCTGTGGTGGTATGGAGCGTTTGAGGTTGGCTTGATATGGGACCTCTGATACGTCTAGAGACGACTCTGACAGGGACAGGTGTGTAAGCAACCTGTCCTATCACCTACACCCATTTATGTCCATTGAGCATTCCGACGAATTTGGACAATTCCAGCAGGATAGTGCTACACCCCACACGTCAAGAGTCGCTACCAAGTGGCTACAGGAACACTCTTCTGACTTTAGACACTTCCATTGTCCGCCTAAATCCCCAGACATGATAATTATTGAACCTATATGGGTTGCCTTGCTACATGTTGTTCAGAAGAGATCTCCACCACCTGGCACTCCTATGGATTTGAGGACTGCCCTGCAGGATTCGTGGTGTGAAAAACCTCCAGGATACCTTCCGACATTAGTCGATACCATGCCACGTCGTGTTGCATCACTTCTGTGTGCTCGTGTTGGCCCTAAACGATATTAGACAGGTGTACCAGTTTTTATGGCTCTTCAGTGTAAGTCTTTCATGGAACCTACATGAAAAGATGCTTCATTAAAACGATTTATAATGCATACGAACGAATCGAGACTGTGATGAAACGACGAGGATGAAAAACACCGATGGCGGATCAGGAATTGAATGAAAGATTGAATTTTCAACGTATAGATTAGGATTAATATTATTCCAAGAGTATTTACCTACTATTCAGATTCGCAATTTATTTTTGTATGTATATAATATTTCATTTCTCAGTTCGGTTTGTACGATAAGTATACTATAAGTTTGGACAATTTTTGAATTTCCTATATTTTTTATTGCCGTCGATGTCCCTTTTTCAGATTCTTTCGGGCTCACCTAAAGAGGAGTCTCGCTTTAGAAGATCCGAGACTGTAACCCAGAAATATAACGAGTGCCAAAATAATAGGAACACTTCAGATTCAAACTTTGATTCGTCTCTGCAGTACATGCGCTGTTATTGTAAACCAGATTCACTGTTAAAAAAAGCTTTAGATTCAAATCAGTATATATCAGAAACACCAGTAAGCTTTCTAATTCGCCTGCTTGTGGAGAAATAAGACATTTGGACGACGGAACAAGGCATGATAGTGCGAGGCACAAGAGCCAGTTCCAGTTTTCTCCGAAACCGCTAACCGTTTGGCTTCTCTCGTACAACAGTGGCTCCAATCTTCAAAGAATGGCAGATAAAACAAAAAGTGTTTAGAAAGAAGCGGAATGATGAGGGAAAATCTCATGGGAACGAAAGAGGAGCCAGATGACTAATACTCATTATGTGCAATAACAGAGAAGTTACAAAGCGAAATACAGGGTCCCCACTTATATCCGTTACACCCCCTTAACTTCTAAACGGTGACAGCTTAGGCCATAAAGTTGGTGTCTAGGTATAGTAAAAAGTCTATGCGCTACTCGATGGGACAATTTACAACACCATCTATCGGCAAATTTTGGAATTAGTGGTCCTATCTCGAAAACGGTACAAGATACGGGGAAAAAGTCAATTACAAAATTGTAGAGCGTCTTCGATTTAGTACGAAAAGACACATTGAATGCAATAATGCTAAGAACAAAACGTGTAAAATGCGCATTCATTTGCTCGCATTTTCGGAAATTTTGACGTCATATGACACGAATAAAAGGATCTTTTGGGTAAAAAATGACCCCATTATACTTTTTCTTGTGGAAATAACTCAAACAGCAGGTGTATGGACCTTTCCGCCAACATTGCAGAACGTATTACTGTTGCTTGTGTTTGCGCACCAACTACATGCTAAAACGTGTGCAAAGTGAAATTTAAATAAGGACTCAAATCTGCATTGTAGATGACGGAGAGCACTTTGAACACCGAAAATAACGGTATATTGTGATAACTAATTGTTTTTTCTAGTTTTAACCCGTTTAGACAATTCACAGTTTCGGAAATCGAGAACAAACAAATGTGCACTTTAAACGTTAATTTCTTCTTATTAATGTGTACAAGGTATCTTTTTGTACTAAATAGAAGACGCTGTACAATTTTGTAATTGACCTTTTCCCCGTATCTTGTACCGTTTTCGAGATAGGACCGCTAATTCCAAAATTTGTCGACAGATGGCAGTGTAAGTTGTCTAATCGAGTAGCGCATAGCCTTCTTACTGTACTTAGACACCAACTTTATGGCCTAAGCTCTCATCATTTAGAAGTTAAGGGGGTGTAACGGATATAAGTGGGAACCCTGTATAGTAAAGCAATACAACTAAGGATCATTCAAAAGCATATCCATGTTCTCTACTAGGCGGATCTTAAAACGAATTAGTCTTCATAGCTAGACACTAACTAGAGAACCTTTGATTTGGAGGAAAAACAGATAAAAGCCGAATTTGTGGGATAGAGAACACCGGTGTTAGACGTTTAATGAGTCAGGAAAAGTTTGCATGATCCGACAGTCCAGATTTCTTCTCCATTATGTTGATGGTAGGGTCCATGTGTGAAGCATTTTAGGAATTAAGTGGGAAGATCTGTTCACAGCTCCGAAACACTACCATTGCGTTACCATACCTACCATTTGCGATAAATTTTCATCTACTTGCTTTAAAGTCTTAAAAATTTGCTTCTAAAGTGAATAATTGCATCTCTATTGCATTTAATGTAATCTCTGAAACCTTAAGGGGACATACGACTGTTAAACTCGAAAATTTTCGATTTTATGAAAAAAATATATATTATTCCCCTGTCTTTTATGAACAATTTAAAACAATCCGAGTTAAAAAAATTCCCATAATTATGAAAGTTATGAAGGAAAATATATCACCTATTCAACGAAAACATTGAATATGGGCATATCTTTAAAGCGCTATATCTCAAAATGTGTTTTTTTTTATATTGCGCGCACGATATCTCAAGAACTATTGAATATTTTTACATAAAATATTTACTGAATATGAATTGTGCTATGTGCTACAAACTGAATCATATTTTTGTACATATTTTCTGGAAAAAAGTTTTTTTCGGGGGTTAGAAAAGTTGAAATTTTAGCAATTTTTAACATTTTTATTTTAAATTGGTATATAAAATAGAAATTAAATTTAAATGCTAATAAATTGAGGTTAAGTTTCTTAAACAAACTGTTTGGATTACTTAGATACCCAAAATATTGTGTTTAGACAAATATTTTATCCATAATCATGCGCGCAAAGTGACGCATTTTTCTCCAAAAATTATACCCATATTCATCACTCTCTCAAAAAATGTTTGTACTATAAGAGAAAGAACAGATATTTTTCTAGAAAAAAGTGAGTTTGTGAATTGCATTGTTTCAGAGATATAATGTATCGAATTTGACAGGTTCGAGGTTTAAGAGTCATATGTCCCCTTAAGAATATTTTGTCCATGATAGTTTAAGAAATTATTCCTATAAACATGAATTAATAGGCTTTTGAACTCAGTATGAGACAGAAAAATACGTGCAAAACGCTTAGAGGATTAAGAAATGTCGTTTTGTTAGCAAGAGCTAATATATCTGTTCGAGGAATTCAGCAACCATGCCTAGCAGAATATCTGCTGTCATCGAGGCCAGAGGAGGTTCAACACGATTTGTGCTTAGTAGCAGGGTGTTCCTAATATTTTGGTCATTCCATGTATATTAGAAAAGGATAAACTTGTTTATAAGAATTCAGAAAAATTTCTTAGATTCCTATCAGTAATACAGAAGCTTAGCAGAAGTACTTTTGTAAAATACTGTTACAAAGCTATAAAGTCGTTTCCCTGAGATGCTAATCTTGGCGACAAAATTGACGACTTGGCGACAAAGTTGGCGACTTTGGCGACAAAAGGAATTTTCTAGAAGGGCCTCGAACTTTCAACATATTTCTACTGGTTTCATGAACTTTCTAGAGATTACGTCACTTCCTACGTAATGAAGTCACTTCCTGTTGAAAAGTATAAAAGACAAGCTCTTGAGCCAAGAAGAGTCAGTTGGATTTTGATCAGCAAGCAAGCTGGTGAGCTAATAGGAAACATTTGAGAGCTGTGTTGAGATTTAATGGTAATCTCTGTTGTGAATTTTTACAAGTGCTGTTTTAATATTTGTGTTACGTTTCTTTGCTTAGAACACCAGTAAAATAAAGAGCTTTATTTTTGTAATCCTGCCTATTGGACTGCATTCACGTACACCCACAAGACGAATTTGTCACAATACTTTCTTAACATAAAGTCGTTTTTATTGCTTGTGGGAATAATTTTAATACATTTGCAACCCCGTTTTAAATCATTTCTTTCAGTCTTTCAGGAAATATTTTAGTGATTTTTATGTAATTAATTTATTTTGTTGAATATATATCACACTTCACTTGCACCACTTCAATTTTAAATGCATCAAATACGTATTGTAAGCCTTTGTGTACTAATCGAATCACATTGCATGACAAAATTTACAGTATATGTCACCCAACAGTTGCTTTATAATGTGACTCCCTTTTTCTTCCTTTAATGGATTCTAAGGTTAAATTGGCGCGGCGTATTTGGCATATATGACGTGAACGTGAACTGTCTACTTTGCATTGCATTGGTTTTCGAAGACTGATCCATAACAAAAAGTGAAAGAAGAAAATTAAAGAAAACTTGAAAGAATTTCAAAATAACAAGTTTCATATAACGTATGTCTGTAATGACGAAAAGATCTAAATAAGTATTTGCATTGAAATATAGAAAGTGCGAATAAAGGCATTTTTGAACAATAATTTTATGTTTCCTTTAAATATTAATCAAAATTAAACCTGAAATATTTTATTCTAAATTAATATTACCTGTCCATCTTTTTTTATTTTCAGAGACAATTTTCCAGCTTTCGCCGCGTCTTCAATTATTCTATAGGCTGTATGCATATCTGGTTCTTTTTTCCCTGTCTCAGAATCTAAATAGAGGAGGATTAAATAAGAAAATAAGCTTAGAAGAAAGCTTAAAATATGCTTAGAAGAAAAACCACATTTTAAAATTATTCCGCTTGAGAAAATTTCACTGACAAAATACATTTCGTTAACTCTAGGTTTTCACATGGGTTCAAACAATGGACAAAACTACAATAAATGCAATGACTTTTATACAATAAAATACCACTTCATGTTATGAATATCCCCTTCAGTCGGAATTAAGAAATAATGGAGTTACAATTTTTTCCTTTGGAGTACTGTGTACTACTGCAAAGATTAAAGCATAAATGAAATTTCAAGTCTGGAGATGAAAAATTAAAGAAGTTACCCCATGTCCGGCATCCGGACAATACCGGATATTTCAACTTAAAAAAAACACAAAATCACACAAATTTCACTTTAAAATGGTTGTCAAAGAGCAATAAAATATTGTAGAAGCCTTTTAAATGGTAAAAAAAGGATTTAAAACAAGAAATTACTTGAAAAGCAAAATTCACCACCGGGCTCCATTTTGGGAAGAACGATGATTTTCTCATTTTTTTTTTTTTGAAAAAACTAAAAAAATGAAATGATTCCATGCCCGAAACGAAAAATTCTTGCAAGGATTCCATTGATAAGAAAATAGAGAATCAAATAAAAAAAACAGCGTGCAGTTTTGTCAATTATTGAATTAATAGGGGCAGTTCAAAGTTGATGTCCGGTATACCGGCACCAGGTCTGAAGGGGATATAAAGTCAATTTTCATGTTATTAAAAAGTAAATTATTTTTCACTTACTTGTTACTGTGTGTTTGTCTAAGATCCAACCAGTGAATTCAACAATTTTTACACCATCATATAC
>BGPR01041837.1:0-13483 GCA_013235015.1 Araneus ventricosus | reverse complement strand
GTATATGATGGTGTAAAAATTGTTGAATTCACTGGTTGGATCTTAGACAAACACACAGTAACAAGTAAGTGAAAAATAATTTACTTTTTAATAACATGAAAATTGACTTTATATCCCCTTCAGACCTGGTGCCGGTATACCGGACATCAACTTTGAACTGCCCCTATTAATTCAATAATTGACAAAACTGCACGCTGTTTTTTTTATTTGATTCTCTATTTTCTTATCAATGGAATCCTTGCAAGAATTTTTCGTTTCGGGCATGGAATCATTTCATTTTTTTAGTTTTTTCAAAAAAAAAAAAATGAGAAAATCATCGTTCTTCCCAAAATGGAGCCCGGTGGTGAATTTTGCTTTTCAAGTAATTTCTTGTTTTAAATCCTTTTTTTACCATTTAAAAGGCTTCTACAATATTTTATTGCTCTTTGACAACCATTTTAAAGTGAAATTTGTGTGATTTTGTGTTTTTTTTAAGTTGAAATATCCGGTATTGTCCGGATGCCGGACATGGGGTAACTTCTTTAATTTTTCATCTCCAGACTTGAAATTTCATTTATGCTTTAATCTTTGCAGTAGTACACAGTACTCCAAAGGAAAAAATTGTAACTCCATTATTTCTTAATTCCGACTGAAGGGGATATTCATAACATGAAGTGGTATTTTATTGTATAAAAGTCATTGCATTTATTGTAGTTTTGTCCATTGTTTGAACCCATGTGAAAACCTAGAGTTAACGAAATGTATTTTGTCAGTGAAATTTTCTCAAGCGGAATAATTTTAAAATGTGGTTTTTCTTCTAAGCATATTTTAAGCTTTCTTCTAAGCTTATTTTCTTATTTAATCCTCCTCTATTTAGATTCTGAGACAGGGAAAAAAGAACCAGATATGCATACAGCCTATAGAATAATTGAAGACGCGGCGAAAGCTGGAAAATTGTCTCTGAAAATAAAAAAAGATGGACAGGTAATATTAATTTAGAATAAAATATTTCAGGTTTAATTTTGATTAATATTTAAAGGAAACATAAAATTATTGTTCAAAAATGCCTTTATTCGCACTTTCTATATTTCAATGCAAATACTTATTTAGATCTTTTCGTCATTACAGACATACGTTATATGAAACTTGTTATTTTGAAATTCTTTCAAGTTTTCTTTAATTTTCTTCTTTCACTTTTTGTTATGGATCAGTCTTCGAAAACCAATGCAATGCAAAGTAGACAGTTCACGTTCACGTCATATATGCCAAATACGCCGCGCCAATTTAACCTTAGAATCCATTAAAGGAAGAAAAAGGGAGTCACATTATAAAGCAACTGTTGGGTGACATATACTGTAAATTTTGTCATGCAATGTGATTCGATTAGTACACAAAGGCTTACAATACGTATTTGATGCATTTAAAATTGAAGTGGTGCAAGTGAAGTGTGATATATATTCAACAAAATAAATTAATTACATAAAAATCACTAAAATATTTCCTGAAAGACTGAAAGAAATGATTTAAAACGGGGTTGCAAATGTATTAAAATTATTCCCACAAGCAATAAAAACGACTTTATGTTAAGAAAGTATTGTGACAAATTCGTCTTGTGGGTGTACGTGAATGCAGTCCAATAGGCAGGATTACAAAAATAAAGCTCTTTATTTTACTGGTGTTCTAAGCAAAGAAACGTAACACAAATATTAAAACAGCACTTGTAAAAATTCACAACAGAGATTACCATTAAATCTCAACACAGCTCTCAAATGTTTCCTATTAGCTCACCAGCTTGCTTGCTGATCAAAATCCAACTGACTCTTCTTGGCTCAAGAGCTTGTCTTTTATACTTTTCAACAGGAAGTGACTTCATTACGTAGGAAGTGACGTAATCTCTAGAAAGTTCATGAAACCAGTAGAAATATGTTGAAAGTTCGAGGCCCTTCTAGAAAATTCCTTTTGTCGCCAAAGTCGCCAACTTTGTCGCCAAGTCGTCAATTTTGTCGCCAAGATTAGCATCTCAGGGAAACGACTTTATAGCTTTGTAACAGTATTTTACAAAAGTACTTCTGCTAAGCTTCTGTATTACTGATAGGAATCTAAGAAATTTTTCTGAATTCTTATAAACAAGTTTATCCTTTTCTAATATACATGGAATGACCAAAATATTAGGAACACCCTGCTACTAAGCACAAATCGTGTTGAACCTCCTCTGGCCTCGATGACAGCAGATATTCTGCTAGGCATGGTTGCTGAATTCCTCGAACAGATATATTAGCTCTTGCTAACAAAACGACATTTCTTAATCCTCTAAGCGTTTTGCACGTATTTTTCTGTCTCATACTGAGTTCAAAAGCCTATTAATTCATGTTTATAGGAATAATTTCTTAAACTATCATGGACAAAATATTCTTAAGGGGACATATGACTCTTAAACCTCGAACCTGTCAAATTCGATACATTATATCTCTGAAACAATGCAATTCACAAACTCACTTTTTTCTAGAAAAATATCTGTTCTTTCTCTTATAGTACAAACATTTTTTGAGAGAGTGATGAATATGGGTATAATTTTTGGAGAAAAATGCGTCACTTTGCGCGCATGATTATGGATAAAATATTTGTCTAAACACAATATTTTGGGTATCTAAGTAATCCAAACAGTTTGTTTAAGAAACTTAACCTCAATTTATTAGCATTTAAATTTAATTTCTATTTTATATACCAATTTAAAATAAAAATGTTAAAAATTGCTAAAATTTCAACTTTTCTAACCCCCGAAAAAAACTTTTTTCCAGAAAATATGTACAAAAATATGATTCAGTTTGTAGCACATAGCACAATTCATATTCAGTAAATATTTTATGTAAAAATATTCAATAGTTCTTGAGATATCGTGCGCGCAATATAAAAAAAAACACATTTTGAGATATAGCGCTTTAAAGATATGCCCATATTCAATGTTTTCGTTGAATAGGTGATATATTTTCCTTCATAACTTTCATAATTATGGGAATTTTTTTAACTCGGATTGTTTTAAATTGTTCATAAAAGACAGGGGAATAATATATATTTTTTTCATAAAATCGAAAATTTTCGAGTTTAACAGTCGTATGTCCCCTTAAGGTTTCAGAGATTACATTAAATGCAATAGAGATGCAATTATTCACTTTAGAAGCAAATTTTTAAGACTTTAAAGCAAGTAGATGAAAATTTATCGCAAATGGTAGGTATGGTAACGCAATGGTAGTGTTTCGGAGCTGTGAACAGATCTTCCCACTTAATTCCTAAAATGCTTCACACATGGACCCTACCATCAACATAATGGAGAAGAAATCTGGACTGTCGGATCATGCAAACTTTTCCTGACTCATTAAACGTCTAACACCGGTGTTCTCTATCCCACAAATTCGGCTTTTATCTGTTTTTCCTCCAAATCAAAGGTTCTCTAGTTAGTGTCTAGCTATGAAGACTAATTCGTTTTAAGATCCGCCTAGTAGAGAACATGGATATGCTTTTGAATGATCCTTAGTTGTATTGCTTTACTATACAGGGTTCCCACTTATATCCGTTACACCCCCTTAACTTCTAAATGATGAGAGCTTAGGCCATAAAGTTGGTGTCTAAGTACAGTAAGAAGGCTATGCGCTACTCGATTAGACAACTTACACTGCCATCTGTCGACAAATTTTGGAATTAGCGGTCCTATCTCGAAAACGGTACAAGATACGGGGAAAAGGTCAATTACAAAATTGTACAGCGTCTTCTATTTAGTACAAAAAGATACCTTGTACACATTAATAAGAAGAAATTAACGTTTAAAGTGCACATTTGTTTGTTCTCGATTTCCGAAACTGTGAATTGTCTAAACGGGTTAAAACTAGAAAAAACAATTAGTTATCACAATATACCGTTATTTTCGGTGTTCAAAGTGCTCTCCGTCATCTACAATGCAGATTTGAGTCCTTATTTAAATTTCACTTTGCACACGTTTTAGCATGTAGTTGGTGCGCAAACACAAGCAACAGTAATACGTTCTGCAATGTTGGCGGAAAGGTCCATACACCTGCTGTTTGAGTTATTTCCACAAGAAAAAGTATAATGGGGTCATTTTTTACCCAAAAGATCCTTTTATTCGTGTCATATGACGTCAAAATTTCCGAAAATGCGAGCAAATGAATGCGCATTTTACACGTTTTGTTCTTAGCATTATTGCATTCAATGTGTCTTTTCGTACTAAATCGAAGACGCTCTACAATTTTGTAATTGACTTTTTCCCCGTATCTTGTACCGTTTTCGAGATAGGACCACTAATTCCAAAATTTGCCGATAGATGGTGTTGTAAATTGTCCCATCGAGTAGCGCATAGACTTTTTACTATACCTAGACACCAACTTTATGGCCTAAGCTGTCACCGTTTAGAAGTTAAGGGGGTGTAACGGATATAAGTGGGGACCCTGTATTTCGCTTTGTAACTTCTCTGTTATTGCACATAATGAGTATTAGTCATCTGGCTCCTCTTTCGTTCCCATGAGATTTTCCCTCATCATTCCGCTTCTTTCTAAACACTTTTTGTTTTATCTGCCATTCTTTGAAGATTGGAGCCACTGTTGTACGAGAGAAGCCAAACGGTTAGCGGTTTCGGAGAAAACTGGAACTGGCTCTTGTGCCTCGCACTATCATGCCTTGTTCCGTCGTCCAAATGTCTTATTTCTCCACAAGCAGGCGAATTAGAAAGCTTACTGGTGTTTCTGATATATACTGATTTGAATCTAAAGCTTTTTTTAACAGTGAATCTGGTTTACAATAACAGCGCATGTACTGCAGAGACGAATCAAAGTTTGAATCTGAAGTGTTCCTATTATTTTGGCACTCGTTATATTTCTGGGTTACAGTCTCGGATCTTCTAAAGCGAGACTCCTCTTTAGGTGAGCCCGAAAGAATCTGAAAAAGGGACATCGACGGCAATAAAAAATATAGGAAATTCAAAAATTGTCCAAACTTATAGTATACTTATCGTACAAACCGAACTGAGAAATGAAATATTATATACATACAAAAATAAATTGCGAATCTGAATAGTAGGTAAATACTCTTGGAATAATATTAATCCTAATCTATACGTTGAAAATTCAATCTTTCATTCAATTCCTGATCCGCCATCGGTGTTTTTCATCCTCGTCGTTTCATCACAGTCTCGATTCGTTCGTATGCATTATAAATCGTTTTAATGAAGCATCTTTTCATGTAGGTTCCATGAAAGACTTACACTGAAGAGCCATAAAAACTGGTACACCTGTCTAATATCGTTTAGGGCCAACACGAGCACACAGAAGTGATGCAACACGACGTGGCATGGTATCGACTAATGTCGGAAGGTATCCTGGAGGTTTTTCACACCACGAATCCTGCAGGGCAGTCCTCAAATCCATAGGAGTGCCAGGTGGTGGAGATCTCTTCTGAACAACATGTAGCAAGGCAACCCATATAGGTTCAATAATTATCATGTCTGGGGATTTAGGCGGACAATGGAAGTGTCTAAAGTCAGAAGAGTGTTCCTGTAGCCACTTGGTAGCGACTCTTGACGTGTGGGGTGTAGCACTATCCTGCTGGAATTGTCCAAATTCGTCGGAATGCTCAATGGACATAAATGGGTGTAGGTGATAGGACAGGTTGCTTACACACCTGTCCCTGTCAGAGTCGTCTCTAGACGTATCAGAGGTCCCATATCAAGCCAACCTCAAACGCTCCATACCACCACAGAGGCTCTACCAGATTAAACAGTTCCCTGTTGACATGTTCGTGGGTTCATGGATTCATGAGGTTGTCTCCATACCAGTACATGTCCATCCACCCGATACAATTGGAAACAAGACTCGTCAGACCAGGAAACTTGTTTCCTGTCATAAATAGTTTAATGGCGGAGTTGGCGGGCTGCATA
The DNA here is from genome assembly GCA_013235015.1 of Araneus ventricosus. NCBI lineage: Eukaryota > Metazoa > Arthropoda > Arachnida > Araneae > Araneidae > Araneus > Araneus ventricosus. The sequence continues at coordinate 7,563 of BGPR01041837.1, read as the reverse complement.
AAAACCAATCCCACTATAGACGCCTATGGGGAGTGTTTCCGATGGCGATATTTGGCGATATTTCGTTTTTTTGGCGAGAAATGCTTTGTAAAGTTTTTCTATTTCGACGACGACCGAGAGATGCAATCTGTTAAAAGAATGTAAACATTTCTACTTTGTAGTTTTTTTGTGTGTATGTGTGTGACTTAAAGTAGAATGAATTCCTTCTTGAGTGTCTTAAAGTCGAAAATAATTTGTTATTAGTTGTTAATTGTAAATAAATATGGAAGGTTTTCAAAATACGATGAAGAAAAAACTCAGTTTCGCGCCAATCAGAGTAAACATGGAAACCCTAGCAGGCACAATGATCAACTTGGCGTGGTAAAAGACATTCCCATAGGCGCCTATAGTGGGATTGGTTTTTATGCTGGCGGGCCCAGGCGAGGCGTAAAGGTGCCTGCCATACAGTCAACAACGGTACACGAGTGGGACATCGATTCCGAAAGCCCATATCAATGATGGTTCGTTCAACAGTTCGCACGCTGATATTTCTTAATGCCCCAGCATTGAAATCTGCGGCAATTTGAGGAAGTGTTGCACGTCTAACTCGTTTAAGGTTTCTCGTCAGTCATCGACGGTCCCGTTCTTTCAAGGTCTTTTTCTGGTCGCGCCGATGTCGGAGATTTGATGTTTTACCGGATACCCGATATTCATGGTACACTCGTGAAATGGTTGTATAAGAATATCCAAATTTCTTCGCTACCTCGGAAATGCTATGTCCCATCTCTCGTGCGCCGACTATAAGGCCCCGTTCAAAGTTACTTAAATCTTGATAACCTGCCATTGTAGCAGCAGGAGGAACCGATCCAACAGCTTTGTCAGATACCTGCATAGCGTTAGGCTGATGGGTTGCATATCTCCGTTATTTGCATTCGAACGCCTGTACCAGTTTTTCTGGCTCTTCAGTGAATAGGACGGTGTTTTACTGTGCTTGAAATGTAAATTAAACACCCTATGGTCTATTCGTTATTAATAAAGCCTTCAAGTTAAGAGATTTTAGAGCATTTTTTTAGAAATTTAAAAGAATAAATTCTTTTCTTTTACAGGATGTCGAATATAAAATTACTGCAATTGAAAAGATAGAGCACCCGGAAAGTACGTTTACTCGAGTTCTGTTCATTTTTTATTATCATTTTTCTACTTTTGAATGACTTACTAATTAATTTATTTTTATTTTTTGCTTTTAGGTATAATCAAGAATTCATTTTCAGGAGGTAATTATTCGTTTTTTTTATTACTATCTAATGCACATTCATCGTGGCTACACTGTAAAAAATATCCGTTTTTCCCCCGACTTTTTCCGTATATTTGACGGTTTAAAGCTGTTTTGTTGACAAAACGGTTTTTCCCCGTTTTCTGCTCCAGCCATAAACGGTTTAAAACCGTCAGTTCAAATTCTGTTTTTCGTCATAGGGTATTGCTTTCCGTATGATAACTTTCCCTTTTCTTAAATGTAATTTTATTGCATTCATTTCATGTTTTTAATAGGGTTCCATCTCCGCTATTGTTTACACATGTTGCAGTAACCTGTTGTCACTCATGAAAGCTAACCTTAATTTAGTTTAGTTATATTAACGTCCCGTTTTTGAAGCAACACGAGGGCTATTTTGGGACGGACCTCGTAATTTTGAACCTCGGTCAGATGACGAGGACGACACCTGAGCTGGCACCCCCCTCTCCAAACTTCCACGCCACACCAAGGGGAGGACGTTTGACCACTACGTATGATTTAACGTGCAACAGGCCCCATACACGGCGGATCTTCAGTGGAATCGGGTCTCGAACCTGGAACCCTCCGGCCCCAAAGCCGAGACCTTACCACTAGGCCACCGCGGCCTCGAAAGCTAACCTTAAAACACGTGTTCTGGCAATAGTTGATTTTTACACCACTAGGTGGCGCCACTAGAGCTATAGTGACTTTAAAACTCAAATAGATTATTTTTACTTCATTTTCTGAAGTCTCCGGTGGTCTAGTGGTTAGAGTGACTGCCTTTTGTTTCTCTGAACGCGGTTTCGATCCCCGGTTCGGAGGAGTTCGAAGTTTTGTCACCATCTTGCATCGAAATCGTCCAAGTAAGTTCAATTAAAAATTAGATTAACTGAAATTAATAATAAAGCCTTGATTAATTAATATTCCTAATCGATAATACACATCAGCACGTTTCAACTCAACTCGAACAGAAGGAGAAAACAACTCAACTCAGTCGATGACGTCACTTACTTCGATGATTTAATTTTTAACGAGAAAACTTGATCTCATACGGTAAAAAACCGTTGTGCCTACGGATTTACTTCGTAACTTTTACGGTTTTGCACAACCAACCCAGCTGCCGGTTTAAAACCGTAAATTTTACGGGATTTTTTTTACAGTGTATGGTGCATCGGTTTGCTATTCGATGCACTACTGTTTGCTCTTTATGTAGAGGTATTCAAAAGAGATGGTCCAGGATTTAACTGTCGTTTAGTCACACTAAACGAAGCGTTTTTTGCCATCCACCTGACAGACTTCAACGCCGGAAAAGTACTACATAGCGTTTACTCGGTATAAAATGACTGCTATGCCTACTTAAAAGGATAATTTTGATGGTTATTTTCCGGTGGAGAAGAAAACCACGAATCTAAAATTTATTTGAAGAGATGATGTCCTAACCCAAGTTTTTATAACGTCAAATGTAGGGTTCCTCTTCTTTCAGTTTTTAACATGATCTCTCATTAATCCATGGATCACCGCTGTGTGGCGACATATCAAGTTGGCCTATTGTTCTTTTGAGACATTACTGTTTTTATTGTTTGCTAGAAAATCACCCGTTATGGTACGACGGGTGCAAATTGCCTCTTCATTCGAGAGATTTCCCGTCAAATCTGACGTGTTTAAATAGATATATATGCGAAAGAATGTTTAACATTGATTGAAAACAAATAAAACAAACATATGTATTATGACAGGAAATATTTTTTTATTTACATATTTCTTTATTCAAAAAGCCTCTTGTTGAACAACATTTAGTGTGAAATATTTTTCGTTGTTTCACAATTTTTCTTGTACTTCAGATGTCTTTGTGTAAATTTTAACGTTGCCAAAAAATATTATCAAATTATATCATCACGATTGCACTAAATAATTAGATGCATCGTGGCGTCCAAATTATATCACGCGCATGATATACCACTGACGTAATTTACTACTTTCTATTATCTCGGGAACTATTGATCATAGCGAGATCAATTTTATATCAATGGATAGCAAATTTTATTTCACTATTTTAGAGCTATTAAATTTGAAATTATAACGACAATTACTCTTTTAACTTTAAAATTAGTGAAATTTAGGTTCTCTAACGATGAAATAATGCTGTTTAACGTCTCGCAGTGCTATGGCGCGAGTTTTATTGTTGGTGACGTCAGAGCGTTACCGAGAGACCTGGCCCATTATATTAGTAATTATGCGTCATTCTGTAACTTATAAGTCATTCTTTTGTTTCCGCTTCACCTCATCAGCTTCATCGATAAGTGCCTATAAGAGCCTATGTATTTCATCTGGGAAGCTGATGGAAATTGTCAGATAAATTTAATAACTCTTTTCATTGTTGTTTATCATGCATTGTACAAATAAATGCATTGCGGGGAGCAAATATAAACTCAAATAACATTGAAAATAATATAACCATAACATGCTGCTAGAGTTCAAGCAATGTTCCTGATGGGAAGTAAAGTCGGAGGATGAGATGAGTCCCTAAATATATTCTTGAATGTGCAAAAATATTCTTTTATTATTGTATAAATTATACTTGTGCTTTTTTTACATCCTTTAATTTATAGGAAATTGCAATTTAACCCTTTAGCGATCATCGGTTTCACAGTGAAACCACACATTGAGCATTTTTTCCATGCGCATGGGCGAAACGTAGCGAAATTTTTCTTTCATAACTTAAGAGCCAGATATATAGGGCAACTTATATAAAATTTCCAGTTCAATATTGTTAGTATTCACAAAGATATCGGCATTGCAAAAGGTAAATTGCTTTCGATCTCTAAGAGAAACAAAATGATGAGTGTTCGTGCACAAATTGATATTTTTAAAATTGAATCTTTGAAAACAATATTGAGTTTTAAGAAGGCTGAATATCCTGAATACTCTCGCTTATAATTATAAATTAAATACATAATTTAAATTGCGTTTCGATCTTAACTTATTCGGACCGTTCATTACTTTCACCGTGAAACCACAAATTTCTTGAAAATAAAAAATGCCATTTTTTTTCCTTTACATATTTATGATCAGCTACATGTCTAATACTCATTTTTGAAATAAATTTAGTAATCTTCAAAACGAAACATGTAGTGAACTGCAAAGGGTTAAACTTCGAAGTCACTATGGAACGAACTCGCAGCAAGTTTGCCGTGCAAACTCATTGCAAATTATAGCAAAAACAGAGTGCGAACACAACCCGGGATAGAACTCGCGACCTACCGCTTCGTAGCCAGACGTCGCTACCACTCCGCCAGCTCGACTACGAGCGGAGAAGATAGATTTCTCTAATACATCGTTCGATTCGATTCGTATACGATTTATTTTAAACTATTTTCTTGATTTCATTAGTTTTTGAGTTGAGAATATGATTTGAAGTCAAAGAGAGAGCGATTTTCGCTAATAACTACGTTTTGCTAGTAGAATAAATTATGAAATTAGAGTTCAAAAGTAATTACTTTAAAATGGGACAAAATGTATAAGTTATTATTTTTCAACAAACATTGACTGTTTTTCAGGTTTAATTTTGTTTATAAATGTTAAAATTTCAACATTAAGAAAAAAGCGATATAGTTTTCTTTAAAGTAAAAACTTTTAGTAAAAAGATGGAAAATGTTTCAAATTTTTTTTTTACAAATTATCATCGATTTATTGAATTAATAAAAAGAAGGACGGTCTAGGAGATGCTATTAAAAATCGGATGTTTCTTTCAAAAACAGAGACAAAGATAATTATCTCTTTGTTCTATCTTTGCATCAAGCTTGTTTTGCAAATTTTCATCGCAAAGGAGGTGGCGCTATTTGTCATGGTGAACTTGCAGCAGACTTACAATGCAAGGAAGGTGGCGCTAGTTATCACGGCGAATTTGCTACAAGTTCGCTTCAAATTTGCTATGACAAGCTAATATCAAATCAAAATCAAACTTGCTACAAACTTACGTGCTATCTGGGTGTGCATCAAGTACTTTCTGTTCAAGAACATAAATGCCTGAACTCGGCGGAATAGCTCTTTCTTTTTACACTCATCTTGAGGATCGAAATATTTTCCCATTTAAATCTATTCAACTAAATGCTAATCGTCCGCTGCAGCACATATTGAACATTAAAGATCCTAATTAGTTGCAGCAGCGTTCGTTATTTATCAAACGTGTTCGTGTGATGCATCTGCACTTCGATTTTTCATTCGGCAACAGTCTGGCCGACGATCTTCTTAACTAGGGCTCATATTGGGTATTGGGGATAGTGCTTATTTTGCGAGCATCCTGAAAATTCAAGCTAGGGCTTATCTTTCGATTAGGTCCTATTTTCGGGGAAATACGGGAGGGATTCAAGGGATCAGAGAAAAATTCGAATTTTAAGGGAATTCAAAATATAAACATTCGAATTAGTCGTGTTCCACTAAATATGAAAAGTGGACTGAAGTACGACTTCCGATTTAGCTGCACCCAAACCCTGGCTTCAAACACATAGAGAACCGCTGGCAGCAACTTTGGCATGTTTTTTTGTACCATAAGTTCAATTCAAGGGATCAGAGAAAAATTCGAATCTTAAGGGAATTCGAAATACAGTCCCTATTTAACGAACCTCTATTTTGCGAATTTCTCTATTTTGCGAACTTTTCCTTGGAACCAAGAACATTTTGCGAATTTCTTCGTAAAATAACCTTCAAATAGTGAAGTGCATTCTCAATTTAATGAACTTTTTCTTGTGATCCAATATTTTTTTCTACCTATTTCTCAAAATATTTCCGAATATTTCAAACTTATTCTTTCTTTTAACACATTTTATGGTGATAAATGACCTTGAACTGGCTTTACCAGTTGCCTAACTCCCCCGAGAGCATTAAAATCGCTGTCATTCTTTGAATTTCATCCAGGAAGTGAAACTTTTATCCCCGCCCCCCCCCTCACTATCCACTTCACTAGAAAAACTTTCAATATCCCCCTTTCACCCTCAATGGAGCTGTTCCCTGTCCTTATACTAGTCTCCCATTTTCTAGATTGTTGAACAGAGTCGTGCCTATAATTTCGGTTCTTGTAGCTGGAAAATGTCAAAGCGAAAGTGCTTGAGCATCAAAGAAAAACGATGATGTGTTGATTGATGATTTTCTTTCACTTGATTCTGAAGCTGAAACATCGGAAACGCTAACTGAATTGGATATTTTGAACAATGTGAAAAAAATACAGCAATGAAATGCTACGAAGAGGATGTAGACGGAAATGATTATGATGCAGAAATCAACAAACCTTCGTATGATGAAACGCTAAAATAATTTGAAACAACCCGACGCTGATTACAGTTTGAAGAAAATACGCCTGAAGAGGCTTTTGGTGCATTGCAAAGATACGAGACGTATTCTGAAAGAAAACACTTTTTCAAACAAAAAACTCAAACAAAATTAAGAGACTTTATCAGTAATTAAATTTGAGGATGCATGTGGTGATGTATGCTAAAAATTAATTGTTATAATAAATGCGATAATGTCATTAAAATTCATTAATTTTAATAAAAATTTATTTTTTAAAAATTGAAAATACGGTTTATTCCTGGGCAATGTTTTGCTTTATTCTTGTTTTCCCTGCAGATTTCTTTTTGACGGGTAAGATATATAAAACAAATAGACATTAATTTACAAAATAAAGGTGTGATTAATTACTTTTTTAAATAATATTTAATGTTTATGAGTTTAAAATCTGTTTTGAGTAGTTTAAAGTATTTTAATAGGTGAATCTCTATTTAACGAATTTTCTATATAACGAACTTTTTTTCGGGATTTAGCGACTTCGTTAAATAGAGGTCCGACTGCATAAACATTCGAACTAGTCCTGTTCCACTAAATATGAAAAGTGGATTAAAATACGACTTCCGATTTAGCTGCACCCAAACCCCGGCTTCAAACACTTAGACAACCGCCGGCATCAACTTTGGCATGATTTTTGCACCATATATTTTTGATTTTTATACCTTTTCACAATAGCTTTCTTCTTTTTACAGCAACTCTTGCTGGTACTGCCCTTGGACTCTTTGTTGTTGGACTTATTATAGGTGTAATGGGATACTACGTTTTCCTAAGAAAAAGAAATCCTCCAGCTGACTACACGGTGCACTTGACCACAATGAAAGGCTGAAGAAACTGTGAACTACTGACTCTCTCTCTCTCTCTCTCTCTCTCTCTCTCTTTTATTGACTGTGTCTTAAAATATTTTTTTATAAAAACTTATTTTATATAGGATTTGAAACTTTATGTCAATGTCGTTCTGTTTACTTTTTTATTTG
>BGPR01041836.1:0-13483 GCA_013235015.1 Araneus ventricosus | reverse complement strand
AGACAGACTTATCGGAGAATGCATGCTTTCATCCGCCTGTATTGTACTAACGAAAAGCGTTAAGTCACATATTCCGCTCACCCAATACTAAAGTAGGTTTATAGTTTGCTGAAATCATTTGGACTTTTAATTTATTTAGCTAGGTGAAATATAGTTAAAGATAAAACGTATATGGATGACATGAATTTTAGTATTTCAATTTTAATGCGTATTACATTCATAATTGTACCCCTGTTATGCTATGGTAATCAACAATTTAATAAAACGCATTCTAAGATTTAGCTGTTAGTGCAAACCATTACAGAAATTGAAAACGAGAAGTATTTAAGAGAAGTCGATACCCTATATACTTTCAAAAATTCTATTTTTTAAATTGATTTTTATATATTTGAAATCTTCATTTCAAGACCTTTAAAAGGATATAAATCTTTTGCTCATATTCATATTAGAAGTAAGTTAAAATAAACTTTAAAAAATGTCTTCTTCTTCTTCTTTCTAATCCTTCTGCTCTGAATCAGATCAGATCCATGAGGTCGTTCTCCTTCATCACCTCCAACACGAAATCCGGTCGCTTAAGCAGGTCATCATAGACAAAGGCAACACAGTCAAGTAGATGCTGCGGAGTGGCCTCAATCATTAAAAAAATGTAAACTGATTAATGTAACACAAGATTTTTGCCTATTATTGAATTATCTGAAAATGGTATTTCTGAAAGTGTACGTACCTTTTTCTTAAAATGTACTTTATATATGCTCTTGAAATTTTTATCACCTCTTCTATGCATATAGATGTATATACTGATGTGAAAGATTTTAGTATTTTAGTTCTCAAAAATACTATAGATGGCGCTACTAAAACCAACCGAATGCAAACGCGATTTTGAGAATTTTTTTTTAAATTGATAATTGAGAGCTCTAAAATTATTAAAATATTGCACTGTTATCAAGGCCCAATAAATATATAAAATTTCAGAACTCGAGTGCATTAAGAAGTGAGTGAAAAATCGATCACAAAAATTCCAACCTTACACACATCCATACAAACATGAAGCATCTCGAACTTAGAAAAAGCGTTTAATAAAAGCGTGTAGAAAGTACTTCAGCTGCCTTTTCCCAAAATTAAATATTGCTCTATAATTTTTCTGTTTCGAAAAGTATAGGAGTTGATTCAATTTTTCTAAGCAACTAGACACATTTAAATACAGTTAGCAACAATGGTTTCGTAATCTAGGAAATGTTTGTTGTTTCCAGATTACATAAATATATCTAATTTTTCTTTCATTTTAAAATCTCACTTTGAAACTAGTAAAATTAGTAAAAAGATTAGATAAAGATTAAAGCTTAGATTTGTAACAGATTAAAGCTTCATAAGACACAATTCTTATGCTAAGTCGATCAAAAAGTGCGAGGTATGAGGTGTTACTTGACTAGGGTCGACCGGGGCTAGTTGGACTGTTTTTTCTTCCAAGAATTTTTAAAAGAAAGGAATTAAAAATTAAAAAAAAATTAAGCTGACACTATTATTGAACCTTCAGAAATAATTCTCCATAGTAAAATTTGAATATATTAACTATTAGCATTAATTTAAAACCTCAGACTGACACCAAGTCGCTTGACCCAACCTTCCCTGACTGAGGGGCAGGTTGAGCCACTACTAACATGAAGCGACTGTCACAAAACATTCTTCTATATTATTACACGTTATTATTTTAAGTAACGTAGTTGTGTTATTATCTACATTGTGTATTATATACAAATTTTGTGCATTTCTATTCAATAGAAACTGAGATACAACTTTTATAGTCATCGTCAAATAGTATTGTGTAATTATAATTAAAATTGAGTCTGCATGATTTTTCATAACAAGTATCTTGCATAATAAATCGGGTACAATTCCATCCCACATATTCAGAGATATTTCTATAAAACACATCCTGATATATCCTGTGTAGCAGCGCGGGTCAACGTGTGAGAAATGGCCCAACTAGTCCAATATCGCCATTTTTGTTTCTTATCAGTGTAAGGATTTATTCTGAAAGCACTTCGATAAGCAAACAAGCTCTAAAGTAACAATGACGTATTATCTTTCTGAATATTATTTGTAAAAATGGAAATTATAATTTATGAGCAAAGAAACAAGCAATTATTCATAAGTGAGGAAATTTACTCAGCTTAGCAAAAATTAGAAAATTCTGGCTGGTTCTTTAATGAACGCTACTTCTTCAATGACGCTGAAGTGGAAGAAGGAAGGCGATATAATACACACTTGTCTAGAATGGCAGCGTAAAATACCGAAAAGTTTTAAAAATACCGCGACTGACCCAGCGTGCCTGTGTGACCAACTATCCCCGGTCTACCCTACTTGTAAAATGAGTTCTATAAATGTTCTAGGGTCCTGCACGAGTCATTTTACAGGTAGATTCTAAAATTACTAACAGAAGTAGAAAGTCAGATAAGCAGGGCAAAAATAAATAGGTTTATTAATAGAATGTATACAGAAATGTTAATTTGAGATGGGCGCTGTCGTAAACAATCATTTCCGATTTGAATTTCCAGTACGAATCGCCACACGGACACGAATATGCTGACGTGAATTTCGTACTTTAGGATGCTGATGAATAGGGGGAGCTGTTCGAAGTATACACAGTTAACTATTCCCGAATATACAGCACCTGAATTGCCTAATATTCCTACGTAAATACCGGTAGCTGCGAGAAAATGGGTTATCCATCTTTGCAAACGTGATTTCGCATAGAAAAGTATCATAATAATATATTCGAAGAAAGGTCTCTAGAAGCTCAGGAGTCTACCTTGGACTCTTCAAACATCATATCTGATATTCATATATCATAATGTGGTCCGAATAGCACAAAATCATCTTCAATAATGTTACAATATCTTTACAATATTGTACAGCATTCAGAATATCGTATATCATAGTGGGGATATCATACAACATCTTGTTCTAACAGGAGTTGAGAGGAATTATTAAGATATTAATCTAATAAAGTACCAATGAAAGAAACTTGTGAACAGATTTTCAGTTGGTACTGATGATATGCATAATACGCCTGATTATTTTCCTAGTGGAAATCGATTTATTTACTACTTTTGGAAATTATAATTTAGAGCTTCTATTATAAAAAACTGAAGCATTAAAATTCTTTTTTTTAGTTTTACTTATATTTATTACTTAGTAAATAATTAATAACTCTTTTACATGCCACCACTTACCCGTGCCATATCTGAACACGTATTCCGTTGCAAAATTCGGGTATTACAGATACCTATATCTGCCTTTGAAATTGCCTCAAATAGTTTAAAAACTTTCTTAATCTATTAGATTATTAAGTTAATCTATTTATATTAGGATTCGATTTCTTAAATGTATTCTGTTCACGATACTCACGATTCATTAATTCTTAGATGTATTATTTCCATAAATGTATTCTATTAAGGAAAAGATTTCAATATATCTTCATTAAATTTGAATAACATCATGAAAATCAAATGCGAATTAGCACACTCTTGTGTCTTATAAGACATTCAAAACCAAAAATTATAAGATATTATTAACTGATCATATTATTCTGTTCTCTGATTATTCTCTGATCTTATTACTCTCTGATTATTCTCTGATCTTACTACTCTCTGATTATTCTCTGATCTTACTACTCTCTGATTATTCTGATCACAGATCGATTTTGAATGCTAAAAAATGACTAACATTGGTATAATACCAGGTATCTTCGGCAAAATAATGAAAAATTCATTATGGCTCAAGAAACGACATGCTATTGAAACATACCGACATTTATTGTATTGCCAATTTTTCTTTTTTGCTTTTTCCTGATCTTCAAAATGCATGCATACTTTCTGTTTTAAGTCAAAAATCGTCTAAATTTGCAAATTTGGTCCTTCACTGCTAAGCCAAGGCTGAATAATCTCTACTAATAATAAAGGAGATGTGTATGTGTTTCTGTGTGTTGGTTCTTTACAGGGCAGACCGCTAGACGTAGAGCTACGAGATTTTGCCCAGACATAATTTGAAGAGTGAGAATGTGCACCTTCGACCCCTTTTTTGTAATTTTAATTAATTAAAAATTATGCGAAATTCAGGAGTTTTTCCTGAATAACTTCCTAAATTATTATAGCAGAAATATTATTTGTACATCATATGAAAGTGCAAACCTTTATCTTTCCAATGATATCAATTAAATTTCCGTACATTGATTTCTCGAAGTTTAATAAATATTTAAAAATATTTTTTGGCATAATTTCGACGATAACTTTCATTGTTGCAACGCAACTCAAAAAAATCTCATTGTTTAAACAAATTGTTAAATACATATTTATCTTTCTTTGTTGTAATATGCGATAGGATCTTAATATATTTTGATTTCGTATTTTATTTCATCAAGAATTTGGGAAAGCTGTAAACCAAGCTCTCCGAGATATTGCTTTGCTTACATTAAGAAACATAAGCTGAAAGGTTATGGTTGATAAGTTTTTATTCTTTTATCAACTTGTTTTAATACAGCTAACACGCCGCTGGCCATAAAATGGTCTGCGTCATTTTAATATTTAAATCAAATGCATATTTTACAAGAGGAATAAGAAAGTGAAGACGGTGCCGGCGACGTGGAATTATGGGTTACTGGACATGGTCAGATATTTAACTCCATTAAGGACATTTATATAGACAGTGAACAGAACATATACAAGGTCACTAATAGAACATGGGTTATATATCTATGTCACTCTGAAGTTTAAAAATACGTTGTTAAGAGAACTATGAATATAAAATGATGCAAGATTGAATTGAAATCATATATTCCCGGCGAAGCGGCTAGTATTTTAATAAAAACTAGCTTCAAGGAGAAATTGTTTAACAGCATTTTAATTAAATGCAATTTACAAGTAATTAATGATGAAAAATTATAGGACTAAAAAAAGAAATTATTAAGGTTTGTTTAAAAATAGCATGATAAATATTTTCTAAACTCTTTAAAAGTATATTTCTTGCGATCGATTGAATGGCAAAACGTTTGTTTAAATGACAGACTCTACAACATATAGAATTTTGCTTATATACAAACATTAAATACAAAATAACTAATCATTTTCAAGTTGTAAAAGAAATATGCTTGATTAAAGATGCTTGCTAATTAAATATTTTAAAAAATGGCATTGTTTTACACCTCGATTTTGTTCTCATCAGCCAGGAATTTTAGCGAATGAAAAATAATATCCCTAATTAGAAGCCTCTTGTTTAGTAAATAATTATTAAAAAATGTGTCGTCTTTTTTATTAAAAAAATTTGTAACTTGGTATATATGTATCATGTTTTAAATCGACTTTTTTAGGATGATGATATACTTTCATCATATTTCGATTAAGAATATATAATTCACCTGAGAGAGATAATTGGATAAAATATCAAAATATTTTTTTCTCGAATGTGATTGCTACTAATTGTTTTACTCAGTGCTATATTTAGTATTTTAATTATTTCGAAAGAACTCCATTGCGGGATGCGGAAGAAGGACACAGTAATTAAAGCGAAATCAAATTACATTATTCGAAAGATATAATTAATTAAATATTAATACCGTTTTTGATTTACCAGGATAAAATTAATTACACAATGATATTGAAGTAAAAATAGCATAAATTAGAATATTTCAAATTTAAAACAAAAAAAGAAGTTATACAAAAGTGTGAAAGTTTATTTCAAACAATTATAGCAAGATTTATAGATCCAATATCATGAAATGTTTCATTTATTAAATTTTTATAATTATAATTAATATTTCACGCACTTCCCGATATGGTAATTTCTTAAATTGCGTTTGAAATATTTTCAGAACTTAATTGTGAGTAAATCTATAAATTTTATCCCAATTATATTGCAAAATTATGGTGCCACCTGTTAGAAATTTGAGAAAAAGTTGGTTATATGAATTCATAATATTCATAATAACGAATTTTAAATTAAAGATTGCAAAGAAGAAAACTGAAAAAAAAGATTTCTTTTTATGAATTTTTTTTATTTTTAAAAAAGTATTTTTTAAAAATTAAAATTTATAAAAAATACTTTTTAGTGGACTAATGAAAGATAATTTTTAAAAATTGTGTCACTCATTAGATTTTGAATGGAAGGAAACAATATTCATCGGAGGTTTTCCAAATATTGCTTACCCGTTTAGCACTTTTCTTGACAAGCCATTTATTAAAGTTATAGTAATAAGCAATTTTATTTTGCATAGCCTGTTATCCAAATCAAAGCATCTCATTTAGCGTATAAAATATTACTCTGTTTATCAATTTGGGCTTATGTACAGGAAATTCTGAGAATCCAGGATTTTAATTGGAGGGGGGGGGGGGGAGGGTATAAAAATTTTGTATCGTCGTGACCTCATGGCTTATGTAAGTCAAAACACTTTAACTTTACTCACATGAAAATAAGAAACACGAAAGACACTACAATACTTTCGATAATTTAATAAAAACACAATGAAATAACTAGCCAAAAATTGTTTTCGACCGCGTTAACGCTACAAGTACGAGTGGAATGACTAGAAAGGCGGGAAAACTTTTGAGCCTGTCAAGCCAGAAAGCAATGCTAACAAGTTTTATTTTTTTAGAAAAAAAGAGATTGATAACAAACAGGTGTGGTGATTTGAAAAAAAAAGCAAGAGTTTTGTTTTAGCTCTCGGAGGGGCGGGGGGGGGGCCCGGCAGCCCCAATAGCTTCCCCTGGATTCGCCACTGATTAGAGTTGTTATTTTATTGCGAGAAGGATGAGTTGACAGAAGGTGGTCTTAGTCTTTCAATCATTTAACTTCCATTGTAAAAGATTATGAAGCTTATTTCTCCATAAATGTCGGTATACTTGGGAAAGTCGGCTGTCTGCTTAAAGCGGAAATTCATGCATTACAATCAATAGCACAAAAGTTCCACATGTGGTGCAGTTCAGTATACCTGGGAAAGTCGGCTGTCTGCTTAAAGCGGAAATTCATGCAGTGCAATCAATAGCCCAAAAGTTCCACATGTCATAACTTTCATATTATTTTCTTAATCTGTTTTATTTTAACTGGATAATCCAGAGGTTTCGTTGAAATAGATGATATTAATATTAATCAAAGGAACGAAGAAAGATTTTGTTCATAGAGCTGCTGCTTTCAACATTACCCTAAACTACAATAAAGAAAGACTGAAAGATTTCATATTTCACATCATTTATCTTTGTTAAGAAATCTGTCCAGACAATTGGTGATATCAGTATAAAAGCACAGGCAAAGATGAAAAATATTTTTTTCAAAAGTCATAAATTTGAAGTCTAAATTAATTTTTAAAGAAGATCCAATAACAATACTTAAATGAAGAAAAGAATTTAGAGACTTTTTCACAGAAAAACATACTTTAAATCTATCTAGAATTTTCCTTGTAGGTTCGATATTTTGTAAAGAAATCATTCCTTAACTAACAAAAAGGTGTTATAATGCCAAAAATTACTTACATCGAAGTCCTATATTGATATGAAAAGCGATACGATGATGAAGTTACCAATCATATATATTAATTTCAGCATTATCTTTTGACGACTTGACTTCCGACAATATTAATACAGTTTAGCGGTGAAAACAAAATAACCAAATCATCACCTTGTATAAAATCAAAACATTTCATAAAATTATTTTTTTTTATTCCAAGGATATTTGGCTTTTATCGACCAAAGAATGTTAAATGGAAAATCTAATCTGAGCAGCTTTCATAAATATAATTTAATTATTAAGCTTCTCCAACAGATGTGAAATATAATTTTCCTTTTTCTTCATAAATGAAGAGGAAAATA
Source organism: Araneus ventricosus (assembly GCA_013235015.1). NCBI lineage: Eukaryota > Metazoa > Arthropoda > Arachnida > Araneae > Araneidae > Araneus > Araneus ventricosus. The sequence continues at coordinate 5,627 of BGPR01041836.1, read as the reverse complement.
AATTTATAACAACAGATTTAAATTCAAAATTACTCTGAGCAATACTTTTCTTACAAATCTTTTTAATTATTTAGATAAAAACATGTTTACATATTTCTTATTTGTAATATAATTGAAATTATTTAAGCATGCTAGCATTTAATATGAGTTGTTGCATAATCTAATTAATTTTCCTATTTTATTCTTATTGCGAACATCATTTGAGAAATGTTCGCCAGATACTTTGGTAGTGGAAAATTACAGAAGGGATAAACAATCCCTCTCGGATTTAATAACTATTAATTGAAAATTTAACTTATTGCTTTTGAAATATCAATAAATGCTAAGGGAATATTGTTATTAATTAACTAGGGATTTTTAATTTTGTTGTGGTAGTTTCGAATAGTAAACTTAATTTATTCACTTCTTCGCATCTGGAAAATTGATTTCCTGATTCCAAAAAAATTCATCTTTTCTCTATTAAAGTTTTGAGTTGGCACACCAGATTTATTTGAGATATCTTTATCTCACAACATATAAATGTGTCTTTGGCAGCTTTTACATTCATAAAAGATATTTCAAGAACACTACATTCAGCTGAAACATATAATTCAGGCATTTAAGATATACTTTTGCTCTTCAGAAAGTTTGTGGTTTCATTTCTTATCGGATGAATTCATCATTGCATAGACCAAATTTTCAAGAACCAATTTGAGATCATGAGCACTGTTTACACCGTTTCAGTACAATTCTATACGTGCGTTATAGTTCAAAAGAAAAGTGATACTTGGAAGGGTGGGGTGTAATAAATATTAATGGGATAACTCAAAAGAAGGAGACCTGCAGAAACAGGTATTCTTGCAAGAATGCATTTTAAAGATATCAACATAACTTAGATAGACTAAAAGAGTTCCCATAGCAAATGTTCATGTGATGAAATATTGTTCAGAGTTATTTGTCTTCACGCGTTTCCAATAGATATTTATCTTCATTAAATTTATCTAATTCACACGATGGGCTGTGGATTGTCTTCAGAGTTGGAAGATTTGAGGTAGAAGATCAACTTTGTAAATGCTCGAGGTTAGAGTGCAATTAGGCTTAGTAAGTGAAACCTCTTCATTTAGCTGTAAGAAAAACGTTCTAAAGGTGAAAAGCTGTTTGAAGTGTCTTCCTTTATATTTTACAGCAATTTAAAAATTATGATGGATTGTAGATGTATCCCTCCTATATTTTCGTAGCCGTACATTCATTTCCAAATTTGAAATCAGGCAACCCATCTAGTAATTACATCACAAAGAATTTGAGATGATGAGCACTGATTAAACCGTTTCAGTAAAGTTCGTACGTTATAGTTCGTTATAACGTTATAGTAACGTTATAGTTCAAAAGAAAGGTGGTCCTTGGAAGGGTGGGATGTAATAAATATTCATGGGATACTTCAAAAGAAGGAACCCTTCAGAAACTGTATACTTGCAAGAATGTATTTTAAAGATATCAATATACATGAGATAGACTAAAAGAGTTCCCATACCAAATGTTCATGTGATGAAATATTGTTCAGAATTATTTGTCTTCACGTGTTCCCAATAGATATTATTCTTCATTAATTTATTCACACGATGGGCTGTGGATTGTCTTCAGAGTTTTAGGACTTGCGGTAGAAGATCAACTTTGTAAATGCGCGAGGTGAGAGTGTAATTAGGCTTAGTAAGTGAAACCTCTTCATTTAACTGTGAGGAAAAACTTTTAAGAGTGAGAAGGTGTTTCAAGTGTCTTCCTTGATATTTTAAACTGATTTAAAAATTGTGATGGCTTGTAGATGTATCCCTCTTATATTTCCATAGCCGGACATTCATTTCAAATTTAAAATCAGGCAACTCGTCGAGCAATTTCAATGCATAGAATTCGTCTTGCATTACTCTTCATGTAAATTAATCTATTTGAGTATACGCACATATTGAAAAGAACTCATGAATATTTATATACTTCAAAATAACTTTCTATTTGACGAAGGTCTAACTCAGATGAGGTCGAAATATTTATAATGTGGTAGGGTACTTTGACTAACATGCGTTATCATTTATTCTCTGTTAAAATGATTTCATTATGGTTTGAAATTTTATAGCTTAAAAACTTCAAAAGCTAGCGAATTTTAAAGAATTGGTATAAAAAAACTGTAATAACTAAAAGTTAATTTTTTTGATAAAGATAAAAAAATAGATTATTATTACATAGACTCTTAGCAACACAATTTTTTCAAATCTAAACTTCTTTTTACAGAGATATTTTCATAATCACTTTTGATTTCATATTAATTATTTGCTCATAAAAAATGTTATGATGAAGAAGGTAAAATTTTAATAGAATAGATGGTTCAAAATATTGAATTTTGTTGAACATAGCAAAGGATTTCCAGCTAATCTTCAAATTTCAAGATTATTTAAGATTTGACGTAGATCGCCAAATTTCAGTATTTTGCAATTTCTTTATAACCACCTTCATAGTTCCATAATAAAAATAAGCCAACTCATTTAATTTATGGTAGCAGTTCATCATCATTTTTTTCTCAACGCATTTCCTAATCTGTAAATTATCTGATTTTAAATCTGAGATAATTTTCAAAGCAAAGAATTTATAGGACTTCTTAATCGCTTCCTTCTCCCTCCGTCTCTAACGACTAGAGTCAACAGAATATTCACAAGTAAAGAACAATTTATCAGGAAATAATGATTCAGTTTTACAGATCCTTGTAATAAAATATCGATATTTTTAAGGAATTGAACGTCAAATCTGCGCGTTATAATTATTTATTTAAACGAACAGTGCCGCGCTAATAAAGTTATAAATGGAAACATGGAAATAATAAAAGCGAGAAGGCAAAAATGCTTCTACTTCGAGATATAGATACGTTGTTAGTGAGGCAATTGTTAAATTTTGCTCCTTTAAAGGTCGTTGAGCGTTTGCTAGAGGAAAAGTGGAAACTTTTCGTAATTACCCTTTGGATGGAATAAGATCGTCACGTATAATGACATCATAAACACGTCGGAGTGCCGATAAAATAAAACATAAACTGATTCGCTAACGCTGATATCGTTAGGAAGGCGAACTCTTTCAGGGAAACATGGTATAAAGCTTTTCTCTGACTTCAAATTTTGCAGCTTTAGATTCTAAGAGGGTATCAAGAAAATGACGTTAACTTAGGAAATTGTGAGACATCAAATTCTACATTTCTTAGCGATATAGAGACCAAAGATTGTATTCTCAAACGTTCTGAAAATTGCTTTCAGTAACTTAAAATCAAAGACGAACGCTTCAAATAGCGCAAAATATCAATAAAATAAGTATTGACAGAAAAACTACCATAAAAGAAAGAGTGATATGAATTCTTATCATTCCCGGCTTTAAAGTTTCCTATAAATGTAACCGTAATTTATAAGCTCTGCTTGTAGAATCACATTCCAAAATTACAATATGGCTTCTAATAAGAAACTCTTATTTTTTTAAGCTACACAATTTAAATACATTTGTAATGTCTTCTACATAATATTGTGGGGTCGAATATTTGCAGCTTTAAATTTGAACGCATACAGAATATCTGTGGGCGGTATTCCAGTATAATTTTAACAAAATTTATCGCAGAAGCAAATTTTTTTGATAAACTGACCAGTTTTTACGATATACTTATTAATCTACAAAGTTGGCTGTGTTTCATTTCAGATTATTAATCTTCAACCTTTTAGCTTTTCTGTAAAATTGAATACAGATAAAAGCTACGTTTCATGATGAAAGCTTCGTATAGTGCAATTCCGTAATAGAAAAAGTGATATGAATTCTTATATTCCCGATAAAAAGCTATGTAGAATTAATCTCAGAAAATAGTATAATAGCACAACCAATACTGAAATTTTTCAGCATTTGGTGCTTTAAAGTTTCCTATAAACGTAACCGTAATTTATACGCACTGTTTATAGAATCACATTCCCAAATTACAAAATGGCTTTTAATACGAAACTCTTATTTTTTAAGCTCAATAATTTAAATACATTTCTAATATCTTCTACATAATATTGTGAGGTCGATTATTTGCAGCTTTAAATTTGAACGTATACAGAATATCTTCCAGTATAACTTTAACAAAATTTATTGCAAAAGCCTATATTTTTGAGAAACTGAACAGCTTTTGCGATAAACTTATTAATCTTCAAAATTGGCTGTGTTTCATTTCAGATTATTAATGTTCAACCTTTGAGCTTTGCTGCAAAATTGAATACAGCTAAAAGCTACAAATACGCAACCAAAATGACATGCTGGGTTGTACATGAAAATATCATAATCCAAAAAGAGAAAGCGTAATTATAAACGATTGCTTCCAGAATTTATTATTTATCTACTTTTCGAAATCATCTATCTATGACAAAGAAAGAGTAAAACCTAATCATTAATAATTTAAGAAGTTACTTTAGAAATTTAATTCATGAATAAACAAAGTTTATACTTTTAACCGTGCTGAAAGCAACTTATTTCTGTTTTCCTAAAGAAAATGTTTTGTTTATATACATTTTTAATAGAGTACATTTTTCTCAGTATGATATACAATATAATTTTCTAAATGTTTGCCTATGAAATAGTTTATTTTTCGTGATAGCTACCGCAAAATAATATATTTTCATAAAATGTATTTCGGCTTGTGGTAACAGCATTTACAAAAATGAATATGTAGAGTGCATTCATACAAAGTAATAACACGCACGAATAAGAAAAATTTCACATTTGCACCTTATTCTCCAGTCTATATGCTAAGCAAATGATTTTTAGCCTATTCAAGCTTGAAGCATAAGTACAAGCTGAATGTGAGTCTACAATATTGTTGCCATAACAACTAAGTGAATCATCTTTCACTTGTCAAAACTTATTTGGCTTAAAACCCACAGCTTTTCTCCTTTTGCTTACAAATTGTAGAAAGGGAAAATGCTGATACTGCAGAGGGATATTTTGCTTCTTTGTACGAGTTTTCGCTTCTGTAACATCATAGGTAACAAGAAAACTCTGAAAAATAAATTATTATCCTGTTAGAGTAATACTTAGACCATTGGCACCAATTCAGGGAAGCCACAGACTAAATCATTTTTAGATAAAATCAACATTTTTACTTCGATATTTACAAGTAGTTTATTGTCTTTTGATGCTAAAGAATTAATGATATTCGTCTAAATTGCGTTTCATTTATATTCATTGTTACATATGATCGAACTTTTATCTGTCACCATGCAATGACTATTAAAAATTTGACATTCTCCATCTCATCGCCAATGAGATTAGTAATAAGGTTAGCAATAAGTTTTAGCGAGTTTTCATTGATCTTTTCTCCATCAACATAAAAATGAAACTTCCTGAAAATGCTTAAAATATTTTAAAATCTAATAGTTGATAATATATGCTATATAGACAAATTATACATAATTTATGCAGAAGGTAATACTGTAACTTTATCGTTTATTATAATGCTAATTAATATTTTCCAATTTGGCTATTATTATTGTCCAATTCGAAAAACACGCGCTTATTCGCTTGTGGTTATTAAAATGGTAGCCATTCAATTACTCGAAGGTTAGAAATATAATTAAGAATTTGAGATTAGGCCACGATTA
>BGPR01041835.1:0-13483 GCA_013235015.1 Araneus ventricosus | reverse complement strand
AGACAGACTTATCGGAGAATGCATGCTTTCATCCGCCTGTATTGTACTAACGAAAAGCGTTAAGTCACATATTCCGCTCACCCAATACTAAAGTAGGTTTATAGTTTGCTGAAATCATTTGGACTTTTAATTTATTTAGCTAGGTGAAATATAGTTAAAGATAAAACGTATATGGATGACATGAATTTTAGTATTTCAATTTTAATGCGTATTACATTCATAATTGTACCCCTGTTATGCTATGGTAATCAACAATTTAATAAAACGCATTCTAAGATTTAGCTGTTAGTGCAAACCATTACAGAAATTGAAAACGAGAAGTATTTAAGAGAAGTCGATACCCTATATACTTTCAAAAATTCTATTTTTTAAATTGATTTTTATATATTTGAAATCTTCATTTCAAGACCTTTAAAAGGATATAAATCTTTTGCTCATATTCATATTAGAAGTAAGTTAAAATAAACTTTAAAAAATGTCTTCTTCTTCTTCTTTCTAATCCTTCTGCTCTGAATCAGATCAGATCCATGAGGTCGTTCTCCTTCATCACCTCCAACACGAAATCCGGTCGCTTAAGCAGGTCATCATAGACAAAGGCAACACAGTCAAGTAGATGCTGCGGAGTGGCCTCAATCATTAAAAAAATGTAAACTGATTAATGTAACACAAGATTTTTGCCTATTATTGAATTATCTGAAAATGGTATTTCTGAAAGTGTACGTACCTTTTTCTTAAAATGTACTTTATATATGCTCTTGAAATTTTTATCACCTCTTCTATGCATATAGATGTATATACTGATGTGAAAGATTTTAGTATTTTAGTTCTCAAAAATACTATAGATGGCGCTACTAAAACCAACCGAATGCAAACGCGATTTTGAGAATTTTTTTTTAAATTGATAATTGAGAGCTCTAAAATTATTAAAATATTGCACTGTTATCAAGGCCCAATAAATATATAAAATTTCAGAACTCGAGTGCATTAAGAAGTGAGTGAAAAATCGATCACAAAAATTCCAACCTTACACACATCCATACAAACATGAAGCATCTCGAACTTAGAAAAAGCGTTTAATAAAAGCGTGTAGAAAGTACTTCAGCTGCCTTTTCCCAAAATTAAATATTGCTCTATAATTTTTCTGTTTCGAAAAGTATAGGAGTTGATTCAATTTTTCTAAGCAACTAGACACATTTAAATACAGTTAGCAACAATGGTTTCGTAATCTAGGAAATGTTTGTTGTTTCCAGATTACATAAATATATCTAATTTTTCTTTCATTTTAAAATCTCACTTTGAAACTAGTAAAATTAGTAAAAAGATTAGATAAAGATTAAAGCTTAGATTTGTAACAGATTAAAGCTTCATAAGACACAATTCTTATGCTAAGTCGATCAAAAAGTGCGAGGTATGAGGTGTTACTTGACTAGGGTCGACCGGGGCTAGTTGGACTGTTTTTTCTTCCAAGAATTTTTAAAAGAAAGGAATTAAAAATTAAAAAAAAATTAAGCTGACACTATTATTGAACCTTCAGAAATAATTCTCCATAGTAAAATTTGAATATATTAACTATTAGCATTAATTTAAAACCTCAGACTGACACCAAGTCGCTTGACCCAACCTTCCCTGACTGAGGGGCAGGTTGAGCCACTACTAACATGAAGCGACTGTCACAAAACATTCTTCTATATTATTACACGTTATTATTTTAAGTAACGTAGTTGTGTTATTATCTACATTGTGTATTATATACAAATTTTGTGCATTTCTATTCAATAGAAACTGAGATACAACTTTTATAGTCATCGTCAAATAGTATTGTGTAATTATAATTAAAATTGAGTCTGCATGATTTTTCATAACAAGTATCTTGCATAATAAATCGGGTACAATTCCATCCCACATATTCAGAGATATTTCTATAAAACACATCCTGATATATCCTGTGTAGCAGCGCGGGTCAACGTGTGAGAAATGGCCCAACTAGTCCAATATCGCCATTTTTGTTTCTTATCAGTGTAAGGATTTATTCTGAAAGCACTTCGATAAGCAAACAAGCTCTAAAGTAACAATGACGTATTATCTTTCTGAATATTATTTGTAAAAATGGAAATTATAATTTATGAGCAAAGAAACAAGCAATTATTCATAAGTGAGGAAATTTACTCAGCTTAGCAAAAATTAGAAAATTCTGGCTGGTTCTTTAATGAACGCTACTTCTTCAATGACGCTGAAGTGGAAGAAGGAAGGCGATATAATACACACTTGTCTAGAATGGCAGCGTAAAATACCGAAAAGTTTTAAAAATACCGCGACTGACCCAGCGTGCCTGTGTGACCAACTATCCCCGGTCTACCCTACTTGTAAAATGAGTTCTATAAATGTTCTAGGGTCCTGCACGAGTCATTTTACAGGTAGATTCTAAAATTACTAACAGAAGTAGAAAGTCAGATAAGCAGGGCAAAAATAAATAGGTTTATTAATAGAATGTATACAGAAATGTTAATTTGAGATGGGCGCTGTCGTAAACAATCATTTCCGATTTGAATTTCCAGTACGAATCGCCACACGGACACGAATATGCTGACGTGAATTTCGTACTTTAGGATGCTGATGAATAGGGGGAGCTGTTCGAAGTATACACAGTTAACTATTCCCGAATATACAGCACCTGAATTGCCTAATATTCCTACGTAAATACCGGTAGCTGCGAGAAAATGGGTTATCCATCTTTGCAAACGTGATTTCGCATAGAAAAGTATCATAATAATATATTCGAAGAAAGGTCTCTAGAAGCTCAGGAGTCTACCTTGGACTCTTCAAACATCATATCTGATATTCATATATCATAATGTGGTCCGAATAGCACAAAATCATCTTCAATAATGTTACAATATCTTTACAATATTGTACAGCATTCAGAATATCGTATATCATAGTGGGGATATCATACAACATCTTGTTCTAACAGGAGTTGAGAGGAATTATTAAGATATTAATCTAATAAAGTACCAATGAAAGAAACTTGTGAACAGATTTTCAGTTGGTACTGATGATATGCATAATACGCCTGATTATTTTCCTAGTGGAAATCGATTTATTTACTACTTTTGGAAATTATAATTTAGAGCTTCTATTATAAAAAACTGAAGCATTAAAATTCTTTTTTTTAGTTTTACTTATATTTATTACTTAGTAAATAATTAATAACTCTTTTACATGCCACCACTTACCCGTGCCATATCTGAACACGTATTCCGTTGCAAAATTCGGGTATTACAGATACCTATATCTGCCTTTGAAATTGCCTCAAATAGTTTAAAAACTTTCTTAATCTATTAGATTATTAAGTTAATCTATTTATATTAGGATTCGATTTCTTAAATGTATTCTGTTCACGATACTCACGATTCATTAATTCTTAGATGTATTATTTCCATAAATGTATTCTATTAAGGAAAAGATTTCAATATATCTTCATTAAATTTGAATAACATCATGAAAATCAAATGCGAATTAGCACACTCTTGTGTCTTATAAGACATTCAAAACCAAAAATTATAAGATATTATTAACTGATCATATTATTCTGTTCTCTGATTATTCTCTGATCTTATTACTCTCTGATTATTCTCTGATCTTACTACTCTCTGATTATTCTCTGATCTTACTACTCTCTGATTATTCTGATCACAGATCGATTTTGAATGCTAAAAAATGACTAACATTGGTATAATACCAGGTATCTTCGGCAAAATAATGAAAAATTCATTATGGCTCAAGAAACGACATGCTATTGAAACATACCGACATTTATTGTATTGCCAATTTTTCTTTTTTGCTTTTTCCTGATCTTCAAAATGCATGCATACTTTCTGTTTTAAGTCAAAAATCGTCTAAATTTGCAAATTTGGTCCTTCACTGCTAAGCCAAGGCTGAATAATCTCTACTAATAATAAAGGAGATGTGTATGTGTTTCTGTGTGTTGGTTCTTTACAGGGCAGACCGCTAGACGTAGAGCTACGAGATTTTGCCCAGACATAATTTGAAGAGTGAGAATGTGCACCTTCGACCCCTTTTTTGTAATTTTAATTAATTAAAAATTATGCGAAATTCAGGAGTTTTTCCTGAATAACTTCCTAAATTATTATAGCAGAAATATTATTTGTACATCATATGAAAGTGCAAACCTTTATCTTTCCAATGATATCAATTAAATTTCCGTACATTGATTTCTCGAAGTTTAATAAATATTTAAAAATATTTTTTGGCATAATTTCGACGATAACTTTCATTGTTGCAACGCAACTCAAAAAAATCTCATTGTTTAAACAAATTGTTAAATACATATTTATCTTTCTTTGTTGTAATATGCGATAGGATCTTAATATATTTTGATTTCGTATTTTATTTCATCAAGAATTTGGGAAAGCTGTAAACCAAGCTCTCCGAGATATTGCTTTGCTTACATTAAGAAACATAAGCTGAAAGGTTATGGTTGATAAGTTTTTATTCTTTTATCAACTTGTTTTAATACAGCTAACACGCCGCTGGCCATAAAATGGTCTGCGTCATTTTAATATTTAAATCAAATGCATATTTTACAAGAGGAATAAGAAAGTGAAGACGGTGCCGGCGACGTGGAATTATGGGTTACTGGACATGGTCAGATATTTAACTCCATTAAGGACATTTATATAGACAGTGAACAGAACATATACAAGGTCACTAATAGAACATGGGTTATATATCTATGTCACTCTGAAGTTTAAAAATACGTTGTTAAGAGAACTATGAATATAAAATGATGCAAGATTGAATTGAAATCATATATTCCCGGCGAAGCGGCTAGTATTTTAATAAAAACTAGCTTCAAGGAGAAATTGTTTAACAGCATTTTAATTAAATGCAATTTACAAGTAATTAATGATGAAAAATTATAGGACTAAAAAAAGAAATTATTAAGGTTTGTTTAAAAATAGCATGATAAATATTTTCTAAACTCTTTAAAAGTATATTTCTTGCGATCGATTGAATGGCAAAACGTTTGTTTAAATGACAGACTCTACAACATATAGAATTTTGCTTATATACAAACATTAAATACAAAATAACTAATCATTTTCAAGTTGTAAAAGAAATATGCTTGATTAAAGATGCTTGCTAATTAAATATTTTAAAAAATGGCATTGTTTTACACCTCGATTTTGTTCTCATCAGCCAGGAATTTTAGCGAATGAAAAATAATATCCCTAATTAGAAGCCTCTTGTTTAGTAAATAATTATTAAAAAATGTGTCGTCTTTTTTATTAAAAAAATTTGTAACTTGGTATATATGTATCATGTTTTAAATCGACTTTTTTAGGATGATGATATACTTTCATCATATTTCGATTAAGAATATATAATTCACCTGAGAGAGATAATTGGATAAAATATCAAAATATTTTTTTCTCGAATGTGATTGCTACTAATTGTTTTACTCAGTGCTATATTTAGTATTTTAATTATTTCGAAAGAACTCCATTGCGGGATGCGGAAGAAGGACACAGTAATTAAAGCGAAATCAAATTACATTATTCGAAAGATATAATTAATTAAATATTAATACCGTTTTTGATTTACCAGGATAAAATTAATTACACAATGATATTGAAGTAAAAATAGCATAAATTAGAATATTTCAAATTTAAAACAAAAAAAGAAGTTATACAAAAGTGTGAAAGTTTATTTCAAACAATTATAGCAAGATTTATAGATCCAATATCATGAAATGTTTCATTTATTAAATTTTTATAATTATAATTAATATTTCACGCACTTCCCGATATGGTAATTTCTTAAATTGCGTTTGAAATATTTTCAGAACTTAATTGTGAGTAAATCTATAAATTTTATCCCAATTATATTGCAAAATTATGGTGCCACCTGTTAGAAATTTGAGAAAAAGTTGGTTATATGAATTCATAATATTCATAATAACGAATTTTAAATTAAAGATTGCAAAGAAGAAAACTGAAAAAAAAGATTTCTTTTTATGAATTTTTTTTATTTTTAAAAAAGTATTTTTTAAAAATTAAAATTTATAAAAAATACTTTTTAGTGGACTAATGAAAGATAATTTTTAAAAATTGTGTCACTCATTAGATTTTGAATGGAAGGAAACAATATTCATCGGAGGTTTTCCAAATATTGCTTACCCGTTTAGCACTTTTCTTGACAAGCCATTTATTAAAGTTATAGTAATAAGCAATTTTATTTTGCATAGCCTGTTATCCAAATCAAAGCATCTCATTTAGCGTATAAAATATTACTCTGTTTATCAATTTGGGCTTATGTACAGGAAATTCTGAGAATCCAGGATTTTAATTGGAGGGGGGGGGGGGGAGGGTATAAAAATTTTGTATCGTCGTGACCTCATGGCTTATGTAAGTCAAAACACTTTAACTTTACTCACATGAAAATAAGAAACACGAAAGACACTACAATACTTTCGATAATTTAATAAAAACACAATGAAATAACTAGCCAAAAATTGTTTTCGACCGCGTTAACGCTACAAGTACGAGTGGAATGACTAGAAAGGCGGGAAAACTTTTGAGCCTGTCAAGCCAGAAAGCAATGCTAACAAGTTTTATTTTTTTAGAAAAAAAGAGATTGATAACAAACAGGTGTGGTGATTTGAAAAAAAAAGCAAGAGTTTTGTTTTAGCTCTCGGAGGGGCGGGGGGGGGGCCCGGCAGCCCCAATAGCTTCCCCTGGATTCGCCACTGATTAGAGTTGTTATTTTATTGCGAGAAGGATGAGTTGACAGAAGGTGGTCTTAGTCTTTCAATCATTTAACTTCCATTGTAAAAGATTATGAAGCTTATTTCTCCATAAATGTCGGTATACTTGGGAAAGTCGGCTGTCTGCTTAAAGCGGAAATTCATGCATTACAATCAATAGCACAAAAGTTCCACATGTGGTGCAGTTCAGTATACCTGGGAAAGTCGGCTGTCTGCTTAAAGCGGAAATTCATGCAGTGCAATCAATAGCCCAAAAGTTCCACATGTCATAACTTTCATATTATTTTCTTAATCTGTTTTATTTTAACTGGATAATCCAGAGGTTTCGTTGAAATAGATGATATTAATATTAATCAAAGGAACGAAGAAAGATTTTGTTCATAGAGCTGCTGCTTTCAACATTACCCTAAACTACAATAAAGAAAGACTGAAAGATTTCATATTTCACATCATTTATCTTTGTTAAGAAATCTGTCCAGACAATTGGTGATATCAGTATAAAAGCACAGGCAAAGATGAAAAATATTTTTTTCAAAAGTCATAAATTTGAAGTCTAAATTAATTTTTAAAGAAGATCCAATAACAATACTTAAATGAAGAAAAGAATTTAGAGACTTTTTCACAGAAAAACATACTTTAAATCTATCTAGAATTTTCCTTGTAGGTTCGATATTTTGTAAAGAAATCATTCCTTAACTAACAAAAAGGTGTTATAATGCCAAAAATTACTTACATCGAAGTCCTATATTGATATGAAAAGCGATACGATGATGAAGTTACCAATCATATATATTAATTTCAGCATTATCTTTTGACGACTTGACTTCCGACAATATTAATACAGTTTAGCGGTGAAAACAAAATAACCAAATCATCACCTTGTATAAAATCAAAACATTTCATAAAATTATTTTTTTTTATTCCAAGGATATTTGGCTTTTATCGACCAAAGAATGTTAAATGGAAAATCTAATCTGAGCAGCTTTCATAAATATAATTTAATTATTAAGCTTCTCCAACAGATGTGAAATATAATTTTCCTTTTTCTTCATAAATGAAGAGGAAAATAAATTTATAACAACAGATTTAAATTCAAAATTACTCTGAGCAATACTTTTCTTACAAATCTTTTTAATTATTTAGATAAAAACATGTTTACATATTTCTTATTTGTAATATAATTGAAATTATTTAAGCATGCTAGCATTTAATATGAGTTGTTGCATAATCTAATTAATTTTCCTATTTTATTCTTATTGCGAACATCATTTGAGAAATGTTCGCCAGATACTTTGGTAGTGGAAAATTACAGAAGGGATAAACAATCCCTCTCGGATTTAATAACTATTAATTGAAAATTTAACTTATTGCTTTTGAAATATCAATAAATGCTAAGGGAATATTGTTATTAATTAACTAGGGATTTTTAATTTTGTTGTGGTAGTTTCGAATAGTAAACTTAATTTATTCACTTCTTCGCATCTGGAAAATTGATTTCCTGATTCCAAAAAAATTCATCTTTTCTCTATTAAAGTTTTGAGTTGGCACACCAGATTTATTTGAGATATCTTTATCTCACAACATATAAATGTGTCTTTGGCAGCTTTTACATTCATAAAAGATATTTCAAGAACACTACATTCAGCTGAAACATATAATTCAGGCATTTAAGATATACTTTTGCTCTTCAGAAAGTTTGTGGTTTCATTTCTTATCGGATGAATTCATCATTGCATAGACCAAATTTTCAAGAACCAATTTGAGATCATGAGCACTGTTTACACCGTTTCAGTACAATTCTATACGTGCGTTATAGTTCAAAAGAAAAGTGATACTTGGAAGGGTGGGGTGTAATAAATATTAATGGGATAACTCAAAAGAAGGAGACCTGCAGAAACAGGTATTCTTGCAAGAATGCATTTTAAAGATATCAACATAACTTAGATAGACTAAAAGAGTTCCCATAGCAAATGTTCATGTGATGAAATATTGTTCAGAGTTATTTGTCTTCACGCGTTTCCAATAGATATTTATCTTCATTAAATTTATCTAATTCACACGATGGGCTGTGGATTGTCTTCAGAGTTGGAAGATTTGAGGTAGAAGATCAACTTTGTAAATGCTCGAGGTTAGAGTGCAATTAGGCTTAGTAAGTGAAACCTCTTCATTTAGCTGTAAGAAAAACGTTCTAAAGGTGAAAAGCTGTTTGAAGTGTCTTCCTTTATATTTTACAGCAATTTAAAAATTATGATGGATTGTAGATGTATCCCTCCTATATTTTCGTAGCCGTACATTCATTTCCAAATTTGAAATCAGGCAACCCATCTAGTAATTACATCACAAAGAATTTGAGATGATGAGCACTGATTAAACCGTTTCAGTAAAGTTCGTACGTTATAGTTCGTTATAACGTTATAGTAACGTTATAGTTCAAAAGAAAGGTGGTCCTTGGAAGGGTGGGATGTAATAAATATTCATGGGATACTTCAAAAGAAGGAACCCTTCAGAAACTGTATACTTGCAAGAATGTATTTTAAAGATATCAATATACATGAGATAGACTAAAAGAGTTCCCATACCAAATGTTCATGTGATGAAATATTGTTCAGAATTATTTGTCTTCACGTGTTCCCAATAGATATTATTCTTCATTAATTTATTCACACGATGGGCTGTGGATTGTCTTCAGAGTTTTAGGACTTGCGGTAGAAGATCAACTTTGTAAATGCGCGAGGTGAGAGTGTAATTAGGCTTAGTAAGTGAAACCTCTTCATTTAACTGTGAGGAAAAACTTTTAAGAGTGAGAAGGTGTTTCAAGTGTCTTCCTTGATATTTTAAACTGATTTAAAAATTGTGATGGCTTGTAGATGTATCCCTCTTATATTTCCATAGCCGGACATTCATTTCAAATTTAAAATCAGGCAACTCGTCGAGCAATTTCAATGCATAGAATTCGTCTTGCATTACTCTTCATGTAAATTAATCTATTTGAGTATACGCACATATTGAAAAGAACTCATGAATATTTATATACTTCAAAATAACTTTCTATTTGACGAAGGTCTAACTCAGATGAGGTCGAAATATTTATAATGTGGTAGGGTACTTTGACTAACATGCGTTATCATTTATTCTCTGTTAAAATGATTTCATTATGGTTTGAAATTTTATAGCTTAAAAACTTCAAAAGCTAGCGAATTTTAAAGAATTGGTATAAAAAAACTGTAATAACTAAAAGTTAATTTTTTTGATAAAGATAAAAAAATAGATTATTATTACATAGACTCTTAGCAACACAATTTTTTCAAATCTAAACTTCTTTTTACAGAGATATTTTCATAATCACTTTTGATTTCATATTAATTATTTGCTCATAAAAAATGTTATGATGAAGAAGGTAAAATTTTAATAGAATAGATGGTTCAAAATATTGAATTTTGTTGAACATAGCAAAGGATTTCCAGCTAATCTTCAAATTTCAAGATTATTTAAGATTTGACGTAGATCGCCAAATTTCAGTATTTTGCAATTTCTTTATAACCACCTTCATAGTTCCATAATAAAAATAAGCCAACTCATTTAATTTATGGTAGCAGTTCATCATCATTTTTTTCTCAACGCATTTCCTAATCTGTAAATTATCTGATTTTAAATCTGAGATAATTTTCAAAGCAAAGAATTTATAGGACTTCTTAATCGCTTCCTTCTCCCTCCGTCTCTAACGACTAGAGTCAACAGAATATTCACAAGTAAAGAACAATTTATCAGGAAATAATGATTCAGTTTTACAGATCCT
This sequence comes from Araneus ventricosus, assembly GCA_013235015.1. Taxonomy (NCBI): domain Eukaryota; kingdom Metazoa; phylum Arthropoda; class Arachnida; order Araneae; family Araneidae; genus Araneus; species Araneus ventricosus. The sequence continues at coordinate 2,900 of BGPR01041835.1, read as the reverse complement.
TGTAATAAAATATCGATATTTTTAAGGAATTGAACGTCAAATCTGCGCGTTATAATTATTTATTTAAACGAACAGTGCCGCGCTAATAAAGTTATAAATGGAAACATGGAAATAATAAAAGCGAGAAGGCAAAAATGCTTCTACTTCGAGATATAGATACGTTGTTAGTGAGGCAATTGTTAAATTTTGCTCCTTTAAAGGTCGTTGAGCGTTTGCTAGAGGAAAAGTGGAAACTTTTCGTAATTACCCTTTGGATGGAATAAGATCGTCACGTATAATGACATCATAAACACGTCGGAGTGCCGATAAAATAAAACATAAACTGATTCGCTAACGCTGATATCGTTAGGAAGGCGAACTCTTTCAGGGAAACATGGTATAAAGCTTTTCTCTGACTTCAAATTTTGCAGCTTTAGATTCTAAGAGGGTATCAAGAAAATGACGTTAACTTAGGAAATTGTGAGACATCAAATTCTACATTTCTTAGCGATATAGAGACCAAAGATTGTATTCTCAAACGTTCTGAAAATTGCTTTCAGTAACTTAAAATCAAAGACGAACGCTTCAAATAGCGCAAAATATCAATAAAATAAGTATTGACAGAAAAACTACCATAAAAGAAAGAGTGATATGAATTCTTATCATTCCCGGCTTTAAAGTTTCCTATAAATGTAACCGTAATTTATAAGCTCTGCTTGTAGAATCACATTCCAAAATTACAATATGGCTTCTAATAAGAAACTCTTATTTTTTTAAGCTACACAATTTAAATACATTTGTAATGTCTTCTACATAATATTGTGGGGTCGAATATTTGCAGCTTTAAATTTGAACGCATACAGAATATCTGTGGGCGGTATTCCAGTATAATTTTAACAAAATTTATCGCAGAAGCAAATTTTTTTGATAAACTGACCAGTTTTTACGATATACTTATTAATCTACAAAGTTGGCTGTGTTTCATTTCAGATTATTAATCTTCAACCTTTTAGCTTTTCTGTAAAATTGAATACAGATAAAAGCTACGTTTCATGATGAAAGCTTCGTATAGTGCAATTCCGTAATAGAAAAAGTGATATGAATTCTTATATTCCCGATAAAAAGCTATGTAGAATTAATCTCAGAAAATAGTATAATAGCACAACCAATACTGAAATTTTTCAGCATTTGGTGCTTTAAAGTTTCCTATAAACGTAACCGTAATTTATACGCACTGTTTATAGAATCACATTCCCAAATTACAAAATGGCTTTTAATACGAAACTCTTATTTTTTAAGCTCAATAATTTAAATACATTTCTAATATCTTCTACATAATATTGTGAGGTCGATTATTTGCAGCTTTAAATTTGAACGTATACAGAATATCTTCCAGTATAACTTTAACAAAATTTATTGCAAAAGCCTATATTTTTGAGAAACTGAACAGCTTTTGCGATAAACTTATTAATCTTCAAAATTGGCTGTGTTTCATTTCAGATTATTAATGTTCAACCTTTGAGCTTTGCTGCAAAATTGAATACAGCTAAAAGCTACAAATACGCAACCAAAATGACATGCTGGGTTGTACATGAAAATATCATAATCCAAAAAGAGAAAGCGTAATTATAAACGATTGCTTCCAGAATTTATTATTTATCTACTTTTCGAAATCATCTATCTATGACAAAGAAAGAGTAAAACCTAATCATTAATAATTTAAGAAGTTACTTTAGAAATTTAATTCATGAATAAACAAAGTTTATACTTTTAACCGTGCTGAAAGCAACTTATTTCTGTTTTCCTAAAGAAAATGTTTTGTTTATATACATTTTTAATAGAGTACATTTTTCTCAGTATGATATACAATATAATTTTCTAAATGTTTGCCTATGAAATAGTTTATTTTTCGTGATAGCTACCGCAAAATAATATATTTTCATAAAATGTATTTCGGCTTGTGGTAACAGCATTTACAAAAATGAATATGTAGAGTGCATTCATACAAAGTAATAACACGCACGAATAAGAAAAATTTCACATTTGCACCTTATTCTCCAGTCTATATGCTAAGCAAATGATTTTTAGCCTATTCAAGCTTGAAGCATAAGTACAAGCTGAATGTGAGTCTACAATATTGTTGCCATAACAACTAAGTGAATCATCTTTCACTTGTCAAAACTTATTTGGCTTAAAACCCACAGCTTTTCTCCTTTTGCTTACAAATTGTAGAAAGGGAAAATGCTGATACTGCAGAGGGATATTTTGCTTCTTTGTACGAGTTTTCGCTTCTGTAACATCATAGGTAACAAGAAAACTCTGAAAAATAAATTATTATCCTGTTAGAGTAATACTTAGACCATTGGCACCAATTCAGGGAAGCCACAGACTAAATCATTTTTAGATAAAATCAACATTTTTACTTCGATATTTACAAGTAGTTTATTGTCTTTTGATGCTAAAGAATTAATGATATTCGTCTAAATTGCGTTTCATTTATATTCATTGTTACATATGATCGAACTTTTATCTGTCACCATGCAATGACTATTAAAAATTTGACATTCTCCATCTCATCGCCAATGAGATTAGTAATAAGGTTAGCAATAAGTTTTAGCGAGTTTTCATTGATCTTTTCTCCATCAACATAAAAATGAAACTTCCTGAAAATGCTTAAAATATTTTAAAATCTAATAGTTGATAATATATGCTATATAGACAAATTATACATAATTTATGCAGAAGGTAATACTGTAACTTTATCGTTTATTATAATGCTAATTAATATTTTCCAATTTGGCTATTATTATTGTCCAATTCGAAAAACACGCGCTTATTCGCTTGTGGTTATTAAAATGGTAGCCATTCAATTACTCGAAGGTTAGAAATATAATTAAGAATTTGAGATTAGGCCACGATTA
>BGPR01041833.1:0-13484 GCA_013235015.1 Araneus ventricosus | reverse complement strand
TGAGGTCCAATTAATTTCCACTCGAAGAAAACACAAAATTGCGATTTTCGCCCGATCTTAAAAAATTGTTCCTCCCAGTATTTGTTATTCTTTCCTACAAAAGGACTTCGTTTTAATGGAAAAAACAGCGTACACAAGAATGGCGCTAAAGTTATATTTGAAGTAAGGTTTGCGTAAATAGGAATTAATGAGATGTAAATAAAAGCATTCCACTAAAGTTAAAATAAATGTAAAATTTGTTTTCAACTAGTAAGAACATTGCTAATGTTAAGCAAATTTCAATTAAAGTTTTCAATATAGAATCTTGTATTTTTTATTTAGTAATAAATCTGTTTCGTAATCTTTCATTTTTGGTGAGATATTAATAACAATTTTGACATGAAAAATGTCTAACATGGTATTAGTTTAATATCTAAAGTACTTCAGCGGAACAGCATATCATTTGAGGTCCAATTACTTTCCACTCGAAAAAAACACAAAATTGCGATTTTCGAACTGCCTTAAAACATTTTTCCGTCCAGTAATTTGGTATTCTTTCCTACAAAAGGACTTCGTTTTGATGAAGAAAACAGCGTACACAATAATGGCGCTAAAGTTATATTTGAAGTAAGGTATGTATAAATATTCTTATTTACATTCTAATGAAATGTAAATAAAGCCTTCTCTAACTATTCGAGGTCTTTATAGCATTAAAATAAATGTAAAACTTCTTATTTTACAATAAATTGCTAAACTTAAACAAATTTCAACTAAATTTTTCATTATAGAATCTTATATCTTTCATTAAGTAATCAATCCATTTCGTAACATATAACATCCAATGATACATGTTTGACGAGAAGCTGGTAATAATTCTCACGTGAAAAGTGCCCAGTCTTAAAACATTTTCCCCAATATTTGTTCATCTTTCCTATAATAGGACTTTGTTTTGATGAAGAAAACAGCATTTTGTTCTTACTCAAGGAGGGCGGTAAAGTTATATTTGAAATAAGGTTTGTGTAAATAGGAATTAATGAGATGTAAATAAAAGCCTTCTCTTACAATTCGAAGTCTTCTTGTAAGGTTAAAATAAATGCAAAACTTTTTTTATTTTGTAAGAAAACTGCTAATCTTAAGAAAATTTCAACTAAAATTTTCTTTATAGAATCCTATATTTTTTATTAAGTAATCTATCCCTTTCGTAATATTCTATGTTTCATAAGATATTGATAACAATTTTAAAGTATGAAATGTTTGACACGGTATAGTTTCACATCTAAAGTGCTTCAGAGGGAAAGCTTAGCATTCGAAGTCCAATCAAATTCTACTCGAAAAAAAACAAAGAATTACAGCCGAAGCCTGGTCTTAATGTCAGCAGGAGAACTCTACCTTAGACTTGTTTATAATTCTATATGTTGTAAATTAGTTTGAGTTTAGTTTCATTTTATGATGAAAAGAATAGAGTATGATTTATAACCTTTTCGCTTTAACTATTTAGGTACAAAATTTTATACAGATCTGTAATTTTGGAGTTAAAATCACATACTTAAATTCAACCATCTGCATTGTTGCGTTTTTAAGTTATTGCATTTACATACACACCATTACATAGGTTGGCGGTCAGTCCACCAGTTGATGAATTGGGTTGACACAGATTTCCAATTCTGGAGATAAACTGTGAACCAAATTTCATTTGTGCAGCTTTTTTCAACTTCAAACCAAATTTCATTTAAGTTATCAAGCTCAAAGACAGTCCGAAGGACATAATTCCAAAAATAGGTTTTTCGATCTCAAGGGGGTTTAAAATGAGGAAATGGCCACGATGACCTAGTAGTAGGGCTTGGCTTCGGGGCCGAAGGGTTCCATGTTCAGAACCCGATTCCACTGAAGATACGTCGTGTATTGGGTCTGTTGCACGTTAAAACATACGTAGGGGTCAAATGTCCTCCCGCTGGCGTGGTGCGGTAGTTTGGAGAGGGGTTGTCAGCTCAGATGTCGTTCTTGTCATCTGACCACGGTTCAAAATTACGATTATGTGACTCCCAAAGTAGCAATCGTGTTGTTTCAAAAACGGGACATTAATATAATTAAACTAAAATGTGGAGATTCATCCAAATCTAGAAGTCGAATTTTTTGACGATTACAGTGTTACTCTTTGTATACTTCGCATACGAGAAAGTAAAAATTACTCAATATTGAGTAGTATTACAGTCAATTTGGAAAGAAAAAAAATAAAGCTTTATTTTCTGAGAAAAAAACAGCATTTGTGGTGAAACTTTTGTTCTAAAGTCATAATTTTAAAATGATTTATTTAAAAAGAAATCATTAAAATGTTCAAAGAAATATGTTATGACTTTTTCAACACAAGAAGTCAATGATCCCTCAGGACAGACATATTCTCTAAGTAGCTCACTTTTTGATTGAATTTTAGACCAACCCCATTTTCTTTTACTACAGCAATCCCAGATGGTCGATAAATTTTATATACATGTGCATTTCCCCATCAAACATTCTCTATTTTACTGATACTAAATATATTCTTTTAATTTTGAATATATTTTTTACAAATTTAAATTGCAATAAATTTTATATTTTCTCTTAAAATGTGCTCCATACATAAAGCCAAGTTAAAAATGTTTTTAAAGAATACTAATTTTTGTGACTCAAGTAAACCACGCTGTAACATTATTAATTGAGTTAGGAAATAAAAATGTATGAAAAAAACACATAAACTCTCTTATTTCAAAACATTTTAAAACTGTGTGCTTCCTCTCACAGAATTTGAAACTATAAAGTTAGATAAAGATGCATTTAAATTTCGGCATAAAAATCCAGTGTTTCAAAAATAAAGAAATTATTTCATATATTTATTGTTATTATAGTAATTGCAAAGTTCAAGTATAAGAATAAATTTTTAGGAATAAGAATACAGTTATATTTTCAACAAAGAAAGAAGTTTTATACAAAAACATGTTATTGTTCCAATCAAACTTCAGTGGATATAGGATTTACATTGTGGAAGAAAACAGAATTGGTTATTGTAAAGCGATGATGAAAAAAAATTTAAAATAGTATTCCTGCAAACAGGAAATTGTTAGATATTTGAAAAAACATGTTTTAAAGTTCAAAATATTTTATATGGTTAAAATAATAATGCAGCAATTATATATTTTTATTCAAATTTTAAGTCTTGCATCATTCCATTGTCAAATATATATTACAATATTTTAACCCTCATTATGAAACAGACCGTTAATGCTTACTATAATTTTGCTAAAAGATATAGACAACGAGATGTGCACACACTATTAATAAAGAGTTTCTCAAAACATTTCCAGATTATAAAATTTTCCTGTTTCGAAAATTGTTTATCCCTCTTGTGGATAAATCGCTTCCCAAATCTTATATTTCAAAACTCCTGTGGTCTTCCAACGAAAATATATACAGTAAAATCCCGGTCAACCAAACTCGGGTTAACCTAAACCCAGGTTATCCGAAATGCCTCTGAAATCACAAATCCAAAAAACACGTGCTGTTACTGCTCGGAAACAATCACGAAGACGAGAACTTTTTGCAACGTTATCTCCATTTTTTTCTTTTAAGCCTCCTCAGGAAGGTCAGTGATTAATTTTAGAATCTGAAATTAAAATTATTGGTCATTAACAATATTAAAATTACGAGATTGTTTACCTATGTCTGTCATGAGAATTTGGCCCGAACTCGCCGATGCGAATATTGCGCCCGACGGTGAGTTAAGTTTAATAAAGAACATAAGTGCATCTTACTATACGGCCCGACGGTGAGTTAAGTTTAATAAAGAACATAAGTGCATCTTACTAAGAAAGTTTTGAATTCGTTTTGCACTCAAAACATTTCATAATTACATATGCTGTAATTAGATTTTTAAAAAATCGACGGGAGGCTGTCTTTGGAAACGGCCGCTGCGATTGAGAGGTGTAGACTTACCTACCTTACTCAACTGTGACTAAAGTAGCTCTATGTGACTATGAACTCTATAGTCTATAGTGACTATTAGTCTTGTGTGATTATGTGACTCTATCTATGTAAAATTCTTCGTGATTTTCACCAACTTTGCAACTCGACTGTGACTGAACCGTAATTACAAATTCTAAAATTATTTTTGTAATCTTCAATGTTTATCTTTCTCTGTTAAATGAAGCTAAAACTAACTCCCTATGTTATTTGGTTGCGGATCTATAAGTGTTTAACTTTAGCGCAACGTAATTCAACAATTCTTGAGTAATATTTCGCGTGAACCTCAGCTGGATGACCGAATTGCCTTAGTCTGCGTGCGCACGCATCGGTCACTGTTGCGTCATCAAAATGTTTAGTGATTTTAACGGACTTTGCAGTTCGACTGTGACTAAACCGTAATTCCAAAGTATAAATTTCTTTTTGCAATCTTCAATGTCAACCTTTCTCTGTTAAATGAAACTGAAACCAACTTTCTATGTTATTTAGTTGCGGAGCTATAAGCGTTTAACTTTAGCACAACGTAATTCAAAAATTCTTGAGTAATATTTCGCGTGAACCTCATGACTCAATTGCCCTAGTCTGTGTGCGCGCGCATTGGTCACTGTGACGTCATCAAAATATGTAGTGATTTTAGCCAACTTTGCAGCTCGACTGTGACTAAACAGTAATTCTAAATTTCTTTTTAGAATATTCAATGTCTGCCTTTCTCTGCTAAATGAAACTAAAACCAACTTTCTATGTTATTTGGTTGCGGAGCTATAAGCGTTTAAAATTACCACGAAAAGCGTCATAATTTTTTCCGTTCCCGACACACCATTAGACCACTATGGAGAGACGTAAGCCTACGTCAAAAATGTCCAAGGCTTAACTGAAAAAATCAAAATTCGAACTCCCCTTTTAGTTCGTTTAACCAGAGCTGTAATGTATGATAGTATCTTCTAAAAACAATAGGCAGAACAATGCATTTACACACGATTTTGTTTCCATGATGGAAAATAAATTGAGCGCCTCATTTATGGTGCATTTTATCTTGTAGGAGAAAAAATGGCATGTAAAGAAAATCTTTTTTTTAATAATTCAGAAAACCATTTGTATGAAGAAAATAATAACACATAAAATATTTTCATTCAGATTGTCATTGTTATAAATAATTTAAACTAAAATAATCATTAAAAAGTTTTTAATCCACTGTGAAATAAATAATTCATCCCATAATTTTACCAGCACACTAAGATGACAAAAATATCTTCAGAAACTGTTAGTGATATTTTTCAAAACATTTCAGAACGGTATTTTTCTGTCTAAAAATGGTTAAAGGGTTTTATTTGTTTGAATAGATCCCACATTTGTTTACTCTGTGTGAATTCCTATGATAGAAGTATTTTTCTTTCGGAAAATAGATTCTCAAATATCTTTTGTGATGAAGGTTCTATTTTTATTTGTAAAGGTACTGCGAGAGAATAAACAATCAATTTATTTTTATTCTATTCGATTTCAGCCGTTTATTAAGCAAAAGCTTACTGTATGATGTTAATAACGTAGAAACAGTTTTTCTCTAAATTTATCGTTTTGTTTATCCTAACATGCACTGTAAACTGTCTCACAATTCTATACACATATAAATAGAATAAATAAGATCTTATTTCTCTTTGTGCATTAAAACATTATGAAAATTGTTAGCAAGAAATTAGTTTTATTGACTACTAATGAAAACAGGTAGGCTTAAAAATTTGTAACTAAGGTATGGAGAATCTAAAATTGACTGAAGTTACTTTTGAGTAAGAAGAGTATGAGAATAGGAACTGACAGCAAGTTGTTATTAGTCTCTGTTGAGAGAATAATAATACTTAAAGATTTATAAAGTATAATCAGCATATTAACATTCATTTCAGATTATTTTTCTAGTTAAAGTTTCATGAATATGTTATTATTTTCAAAGAACAGAGACATTCTATAAGAGAAAACAAGTTTTGACAAGGGGTTTGCGCATGCGTACAAGTTTTATGATTTCGGCGAGCATCAAGAGGTTCTACTAGCTCTTTTCTGGCCATCTCTCATCAATGAGTAAAAATTCATGGGATAAAAGGCATGAAAGTATATGACGTATTCTATATATAATACGAGTCAATATTTCGTCTTTTTTCATGTTTCGCGGTAATTAAATTAATTAATACTATATTGCTCATTGTGATAAAAGGTAATCAGTCATATATTCCTCATTACATTAGATACAGAATAAGAAAGCATTAATATTAATAAAATTAGCCAAATAAGCAAAAATAGATGCTTTAATGGAGGAGAGTGGAGATAGATAACTGACTACAATAGACAGAGACAAAATGGTGCGTCTAGGGCACAACCTTCCTCAGTTTATTTGACAGTATTTATCATTGAAACGTCAAACTTTCTCAGTATTTATATACCTTTTATGTAATACAGCGATATTTCCGTTTGCAGAAAATAGAAAACTCCAAAATTCATAGTCTAATACAGACCAAAAGTTATTGCCCCTTTGAGATGAAGCCTTTGTCATATTTTAACATGATCATGTTTTTAGGCTGGCATACTGTCTGCAAACTGCGTTATGCGTGATTAAAAAATCGTTCATGGCACGTAGTTACTCCTTGTGCAGCATGTGCTCACTAAGAAAAGGAGTTTCAAAATTTTAATCAGACTTTTAATTAGAAATTAATCGAAGTATTAACTTTTTTTCAATAACTTCGGAGCATAATATCGCTTAAAACCCTTTCTTACATCACTTTTAAATTCCAAGATTTACCTTTTCAGTGATACTAATTTTATGTCCGTGCAGTTTTTAAAAATATATAATGCAATGACTGATGCGAGCGATTCTTATCACTGTATCGCTATTTAAATACTCAATAGTCTATTTAATTGTGGAGTCGGCTTTCACAATATAACATTTAACTCAAAAAATTAAAAATTTACATTTAAAAAATATTTAACTTTGAAGTCTCGTTGCTCACTTTTGTTTCAAATTTAATAGAAGTATATCGCATTTTGTATTATTTTATATAATTCTCTGTATTTGATAATTTAATTTAGGAACGACGGCGAAATAGTACTCAGTAAAACGCAGACATAAAATAAATAAGGCTTTCTAGTGTGATAATATTGTCGCGCTACAATGTTTCGTATTATAGTTTCGAATTTCGCTGGTTTCTTCTTATATTTTTATCAGAATATCAAAATTTCTGAGTTTCTTTTAACCTTTCAAGTAATAAAACCGATATAATAGTTTCAATAAAATTGTATCTAAGATGGACCAAGAGGTGTGATCATGATACTCTCCTTTTGAGTTTTGTGTGCGAAAAGTAGTGTTCCTTAAACATCGATAGTTTAGCTATCGATAGTTTTCTCCCCGCCGATACTATCGATACGTGTTATTGTACTATCGATAGTTCCAGTCGATCGTTTAAGTCAATAGGTTTGAAACTATCGATAGTATAGATATTTCCAGTCTATTGTTTTAAAACTATCAACTGAAATTGCGCCTATCGATAGCATTGCCGGGAGAAAACTATCGATAGTTTTGAGAAAGTCGATACTATCGATTGTTTTAGGCGATAGTTCCAAAAATCCGATAGTATCCACTTGGCTTCGATAGTATCTACTTGGCTTCGATAGTATCGATGTTTAAGGAAGACTAGTGAAAAGAGAGAGTTATATTTTACAAACAGTAAAATGAGAGGATACTTAATTCGTTTCGAATCTCTTAAATTTCTTTATTTTTGCTATATATTTCTGCTTTAATCGGTTGATTGCTTTCATTTGTTAAGCGAAAAACAATGACACTGAAATACTATATTTAAAACGCAATCATTTAAAATTTGACTCCATGAATATAAGACAAAATTAGAGTGAAAAAATACTAAAAATTTAATCATATTTAAAGTATGGTCATATATACATATCATTATTAAAAATAATTATAAATATATATAATTATTTCACAAAAACATGTAGGATATTTGAATCTAAGTTACGAAAACCCTCCATGAGAAATGAAAAAATGTAATCCTAAAATTAAGGCATTTTGCCATTGGATTACAACTTCTATTTTCAAAATTATTAGAGTTTACTTAGGGCTTATAATATGTCAAGATCAATTAACTAATGCAAACATTTGGTGTTTACTTACTAAAAGGACTAAAAAAGAACTTTGTGGAACATATTTCTTAAACCCTTGGAACTCAACTTTTATTTAAAATATTCAATATTTAAAGATGAAAATCTCTTTATATGCTCTTACATCGTAAAGCAAGTAAAATCTGTTAGATTGCATACTACTTCTTTAGACTAGTTTTCTTCCACAAAAACTAATTTTTAGGATTTTTTTTGTTTCCATATATATTGCTAACATTTTATGAACAATGTCTGTTTAAATGACTGTTTTAGTTACATTATAGTATCTTACTAAAGGCAAATTCTTCTATGTTTAGAATAATTTTAATATTTTTTTCGCTACCTTAAAGTAAACCATTCGGTTCGAGACATACACTCATTGCTATTAAACGACAATAAATTAAAATTAAAAAATAAATGTTAACAAATTTGCCTATCTGACACTCGTTTATCTAATTACCGTACTTTTAAGATTATAAAATTAAAATTAAATCATTCATAGACTTTATAATACGATACACGAATTAAGTCTAATCAATAAACATCAGGAGAGTTTTATGGGCTTTTAATTGAACCAAACGATAATAATTCTCGAAACAGAATGCTAAATCTATCTAGATAATAGGATAACCAAAAAATGACCCCACCGTACCTTGGCATTCAGTTATAACTGAATGACCGGCCCCCTCGAAAATTAATACAGCCTCCGTGGCCGAACGCATAATACCTGCTATTATGAGCGGCACATGCGGCCCCGTCATTGTAGGGGTACAACTCGGAATTGGCGATGGGCCCAAAAGGGCAACATCACAATCATTGTTCCCACCAAGGAAGCGAGACTCCGTTTACTTACCCAAAGGCTTCTCATCTACGTACTCTTGGTTCAAATGCAGTGTCGCATATATTGACTTTTAAATAAAACAAGCTGCCATGAGTTGCGTCTCAGACACCATCATGTATTTTATCTCCGTTGATACGCAATAAATTTCATACAGATTTACCTGTGATTAAATCCACATATATAAAAGAGAAAAGTATGTTTGTGTGGTCGTTTTTTGGTTCTTTATGAAAGCCCACACCGTTGAACTTACGGCGAGCAAATTTGGCACAGTTATGGATTAGCATAAGAGGGAGCTAACGTCGTAAAACTTATTTTAAAATTCGAATTAGATTTTCATTTATTTAATTAAATAAAGAAAATTAAGCTATTTTTGACGTTTTTCGCCGATAACTTCTGAAATACTTATGGTATGAAAATTATTTTTACATCACCTTAAAGAGCCAGAAATTATCTTTTTAATAATACCAATTTAATTGTTAAACAATTTTTTCTCTAACTGTAATTTACGTTTCCAAATTCATTTTGAGCGGAAATTGTAACAATGTTTTCTATTTTTATAAAATCAAATTTATTGTTTCATCAAATCTTTTATTCACGTGTTTTTACCGTTGTCACAGTTAAGAAAATATAGCTTTTTTTGGTCAAGGTAGACTTCTTACTTCCGCTGTTGTTTCGTAGCATGCATTTAACTTCCGTTTTTATTTCGTAGCTTTTAACACGCATTCAAACATCCAATGACTTTAGTTTAGTTACTACTCGATGTTCCGTTGAAATCTCACAAACTTTTAAAGGATCCTAATGAGTGTGAAGCGGCGTAGCGACAGGGGAGCAAGTGAAATATAGATGTCTGATGATGATGATAAGTATATGATTATCTGATTTATAAAACATTTTATTTAAAAGTTTCGCATTAATCAATACAGTATAAGTATATTTGTTTACTGTAAAGCTGTATAAGTTAATGAACCATATATATTTTTAAAAATAAATGTTCTTCAAATTTTCTCGGATTTTCATTCAAACCATTCTGTTATAAGGTGATAAAAAGGCTATATTTGAAACTTTTAATTCAACAAAAAAGGATTCAAAGAAGATTTACGTTTGTGGAGAAAGTTAGTGACAATATTTGTAGTAAAAAAACAGCAGGCCGGTATATGAAAAAATATGGATTCCGAGCAACGCCTGGTTTTCAGCTAGTTAACTGATAAATTAATTCCCTAATGCAATCAGTTTTCTAACTTCATTGTAATTCTTACTTTCATCCATTTTCCTTCACTTTGACGAATTTCATTAACAATAAAATCTTCTTATTCTCAATGAACAGCACGAAAATTTTATTTTATACCCAATTGTTTCGAAATAATCATGTATCATACCTATATATTGTAGCTACATCCTTTATTTCCAATTGAAATAAAAATATCTTAGTTGGTTTCTTTTTCATCTCAATTAAATATTAATTAGCATGAAAGGCATCATTCATAAACAGTTAGTGATGATTTCACACTGGCAAACAATGCTAACTGAAACTTCATTTCTTCAGGAATTTTGTTACATAAACTCTCATTGCCTGGAATAATTTCAAAGGAATTTCCGAAGCAATCATTAGAAGAACGTACCACGCCCCTCCAAGAAACATAATCTCCAGAAGTAATTTAATGCGCATGCGCAGAATTCTTTTTTTCACAGAGTTCCTCTATTACATGCCAATAATTGTGCATGCCCATCTAAAAATCTAAGTACAATTTAATTTATTTAACCTTTTCAAGGATACAGGCACATGTATGTACGTTTGGTTTTTCTTTCAATTAAATTTATTCGTAAAATTTAATTTATTTAACCTTTTCAAAGATACTGGCACGTGTGTGTACGTTTGGTTTTTCTTTAAAATAAATTTATTCTAAGTGAAAAAAAATTTGAATCTGTCGAATAAGGATTAAGAAGAACACATTCAATTTTTTTCTGCTTCACTGAATTATTGCTGAAAAAAACTAAAAATAACACAATAAAAATGCATCTTATTATCATTGAAAAAAATTAGTCACGAAAGAGGATAAATTACTATGAAATACTTTAAATTCCTTTCCCAATATATGGAATTGTTACGAATAGAAAAATAAATATATTATTAAATAAAATTTACTATGCCAACTTTGCTGTAGATCACAGATAATTAAAGTTAGTTTAGTGTACGTTGAATTATTAACCCATTAATGTCTAGCGTCTCTTTTGGGGGATGTTTCTGAAAATGTATCAAAAACACACATAAATTATTCTTTCAACATAAATTTTACAGAAAAAAAGCGTTTTTAATATTTATTTCTTTATATTCAATCAATCGCTGCAGGTATCAAACGTTCGGTTGATAATGTAGCCATTTTATTTTCAAGTCCGTCTCGAAAGTAGAATGTTGCGATGTCGAGAAAGAAAGGTAAGTTTTTCCAATTATTTAACAATCAATTTACTGGCGTTTAAGAAATATATCAACAAATACAATTTGAAAGGATACATTTTTTGGGGGGGAGGGGATACCACAATAATTTTAGATTTTTATATTTTTGCATTTTGTATTACTTCCCTAAACAGGAACTAGATTTACGAGGACAATAAAACAAATTTTTCAGGTAGGATTTTTTTTAGTTTCTATAAGATTTGTCCCGTCTAAGACGGGTTTTTTGCCTGCAAGTCATATCTCAGAACTGATTGTCACAGAGTTATTCACGAAAGATGTAATACAAAATCCCATGCGCATTGGCAGAGTGCTTGAAAAATAAATGAAAAACAGGATTGATGAATCACTTGGCTCTAATTTTCGTTCTGTTAATAACTTTACTTAAAACGATTACTTTCGTTTTATCCGAATAAAAATAATGCAAAATCCACTAACAGAAAAAATTTCATTAGCAAATCTCTACTAATAACAAAGGAGAATGTTGTCTGTGTTTGAAAAATGTGTTGTCTCTCTACAAGGCAGACCGTTGGACCTTAAAGCTAAGAAATTTGGTACAAACAAACTTTGGAGGATGAGAATGTGCACCTCGGAGCCCTTTTTTCGAAATTTTAATTAGAATTTTAATTAATTAAAATGTTGACGTTTTTCTAAAAACTTCCGAAAATATAACAGCATAAAAATAATTTTTGACGCCATCTAAAAGTACAAAAAATTACCTTTTTAATATCAATTAAGTTGTTCTAAATTTTTTTCTCTAATTTTAATAAACTTTTAAAAATATTTTTTGGCATAATTTACAACAATGCTTTTCACTGTTGCAACGCAATTCAAACCGTTTACATTTTTTAAACAAATATTTAATTTCGTGTTTCTCTTTCATTGTTGAAAGTTAGGTACTATTCTTATACAATTATCCGATTTGCTCGTTCAGTAATGACGTAGACAAAAGGGGAGGAGTTATTTTAATCTCCGCCCAACTTCACAGACAACTCAGGGCTTTTGTATTATAGATTTTTCTGTTGATTTCATGCCATTCAATATTATTGAAAAAATGCGATTTCGGAATTAATGGGTTAAAATAAAAAAATAATTCTGCCTGGCTCACGAACAATTTCAACCAGTGTGATATCTATAGTAGCAGAGTTGAAATATTTAGAACTAACAAGAAGAACTTTGAAATTCCCTTAGGCGATTTAAAAGTAAATAACAGATATCGTAGCATGAAACTATCTATTAGTCCATAGCAAGCAAGTCACGGCTATACCTCAACTCTTGAATAAAACAATGCCTAAATTCTTTTCAACTGGAGAGACGTAGTGTTGTAATGTGAGTAAACCCAGCTGGGATCTTTTATAGCATGGGTCAAATAGACCTTTTTTATTCTGACTCCCTCTAAACTGAAAGAAAAATCGTTTCAAAAGGAACTAAATTCAGTTTAAAATCCCATTATTCAGAAGTTCTACGAGAGCTTTTGGAAGAGAATCTGGAAGATGCTAGGGTTCTCACTGTTAGGTAAGGTTGAGAGTTTCAAAGGGTACTTCTATTTGAAAGAAAATGCGAAACCAGAGGCAATGGTATCAGTTTATATCGCAATTCGTGCTTGCGTATCTACTATTTGTTACATAAATAAATCTTTATATAAGAAAATGTAGAGTGCATTCTCTACAATATTATAAATAACAATTTGCAATTTCGGCGAATTCTTAGTTGACAGTAGATGTTAGTTATATGGTTTACATGACAATAAATTTTAGTTACATTAGTGTCAGTAGCATGAAAATAAATGCTAGTTGCATGGCTCAGAATACGGTAACAGCCTATTAAAATATAAACAGTCTTAAATCCAAAATACATACATTATTTAAATAAAAATCTAAATTTCCATCCGATTAAGGCCAAACCAGCAGTTTTCAACAATTCAGGAGACTTTGTCCACCTGCTTC
The DNA here is from genome assembly GCA_013235015.1 of Araneus ventricosus. NCBI lineage: Eukaryota > Metazoa > Arthropoda > Arachnida > Araneae > Araneidae > Araneus > Araneus ventricosus. The sequence continues at coordinate 127 of BGPR01041833.1, read as the reverse complement.
TTCAAATACTTTTTGCAAGGTCGAAAGCTCAGATGATGATGCACAGATGTAAATTGGACAATAAATGCAGGATAAGTTTGCTTTATAATTTATTTAACAATTCGAAAGCTTAAAAAGTGCATTACCT